>JAHZNI010000201.1:0-11534 GCA_027744415.1 Seira ritae
CCGGGTGCGTCACTGCGTACAAATGTTGTTATCCTTACAGGCAGGATGAAACAACTGCCTTAATATTTCTCGACGACCTTCAGTGTCATCCTCTTCCGAGTCATTGAACTTTCTTTGGAGAGCTCTAGCTTTCTTACGTATTGCTGCAAGTTCAGGGTCGAATGGTGTGTAGGGGAAACCTTGAACCATTCTTTCTTTTTGTGTCAAATGCTGATACAATGATATATCAGGCTTAGGTGGCATGGGACTAATTGGGGGAACTGCTAATATTCTTCGCTGCATTTTTTAAAAGCAGTTTATCAGAATTTTAAAACAGAAATGAAAAACAATTTATGCTGCTAGATTAGCTCTGCTCCTTTGCTAAAGACAAACGTGCTGCAGGATGAAATCAGACTGTCATCGAGTCATTTTATATCATCCGAGAGCAGCCGGCTCTTATTGTTTTGCTTGCTCAACTTGCGAATGCAATGTGTGAAAAATTGCAAAATGTGATGTACCTTGTCAATACATGCACATGTAAGCGTGTACCCAGTGGTCCTGGATAAAGCAAGTATGATTGTCCAGAATCCAGCAGAACCAGACTGTAGTGACTGTAGCGGCTTGTACGTATGAAACACATTCATATTTTGTGCGAAGAATTTTTAAAACTTTGCATACCTAAGATGAGGATGCAATTAATTGTATTTTAGGAACATCATTTAGCAGGTTATTTTTCGGAAGCACCGAAAGCAGTTAATACTTATGAAGTGATCGTGGCTAATGAAATTGACGTGTTACATTTACGCACGTATTAAGCCATCCGTGAAAAATGCGCATTAGTATTTACATAATATTCTCATTTAATGAGTTCGATACAGCGTTAACATTCACGCTATTTGATTACATTTCAATTTCAGCTCGTAACATTTTTAAAAGATAAGGCATGGTATTAATGGCTAGGTCCAAAAGTACATTTACAGTATTTGAGGAAATAAATGAAGTGGACTTTTATTTTAAAGCGATTTTTCTTTAGACTAGCCATTAAATACTTCCTAGATTTAGATTGTGTTTTCATTTAAATTATATCGCAAATAAATACTAAATTAACCTTTCCACAGCAGTCCAGTTGGTTTAGTTGGTTCTGGCATGTGGCGAATTACTTTCGCTGGATTTCCTCCTAGCACCACATTGTCGGGGAATGATTTTGTGACTACAGCTCCAGCACCGACAATCACATTGTTTCCTAAAGTCACCTAAAAGTTAAATCATGCAATAGAATCTGTAACTTCTGCACGTTTTTCTTACAAGAAACTAATGCACTGAAACAAGTTAACTAGGTTAATGCTATCCCTAAGTCCCATTACCCCGGGATTTATAATGCAACCTCCTCCAAGCCAACAATTATTTCCAATTTTGACGGGTGGGGCTAGTTCATAATAGTTTTTGGCGTTGTCCAGCTGCCTATAACCACCATCAATGGGATGAGTAGCTGCGTAAACCTTGAGATCAAATAATTTTGCATTGCATCTTCATTTCACTACGAGACTAGGAGACGAGAAGAATGATGACATTTTCTACAAGTAATCTGCTAAAATTTATTTAATGTTAAAATTTCAAGTATTATTTATTACATGAACTCCTGGTGCTAGCATACAGTCATCGCCGAATTCAATCAATCCTGAATCCAAAAGTACACAACCTGAAAAATTGTAAAAATCCAAATTGTGAAATTGCAAAATAACGTTCCACCAAATCAGTCGGTCTTTAGGAAGTTATTCTTTGCGTCTTAAGTACCAAAGTTGGCGTAAAAATTGTTTCCCACTTTGAGATTAATACCGTAATCGCAACAGAAAGGAGATTCGATGAAAATGTTCTTCTTTTCCTTGCATGATGGATGGAACAATTCTTCCAAGATTGCTTTCCTTCCTTTCTCGTCATCGAATGAAGCTTGGTTGTATTTCTGAATGAGGTTTCTGCAACGACTCCTCATTTTCGTCAATTCCGGATGAAGTGGTCTGTATGGAAAACCTTGGACCATTCTCTCGTACTCTGACAAATGTTCATATTCCTTTGGGTCAGGGAGAGGGGGAAACGGTTTCACTGGAGGTAATTCTGCTGCCATTTTAATTTTTAGCCTCAGATGAATGCAGCAGTTGATGGCAGGTTAGTTCAGATGTCAGAAAAAAATTTATTCTAGAATGGACGTGTTCTCTAGTCACTTTTCTGACAGACAATCGATAATGTTCCTTGTTTGGTATTTATATTTTAAAAACCATTAGGCATCTAGTTTCGAGCAAGTAAATCACAAGAGAATTAATGAGCTTTCTGGAGCTCACTTCTATCGATTTTGCCAATCATTGCATTGATCCGATTATGGAAGAAAAACATTTCATGTTTAATCATGAGATGTTAGCATAATTTTTGAATTGCTTTGCTTATACTGACTTGCTGTATTTCTAATATTTTGCAAAGCACAGTCGGGCAATTGACAAAGTCAACCGTATATTTAGTAGTTTTCCTTATTGCTGATTCTGATTAGGAATGCAAAAAAATGACTTTTATTTCGTCAGACGGTCGTCTTGTCCGCTCCGCTTATTCACAGACTCCGAAGAATCGGGACTTTAATACCGATGTAGTGAAAACATTATGCGTGCATTATGTCCCCATGCGTAAATGTAGGTTGACGTTAATTATAATGTGGCATGTGGATTTAAAGAGCAATAAATTGAATTAAATTAATGTGACATTAGGTGGCATAATATTATAAATACTGCTTAAGTTTTGAGTTGGAAAAACTATTGGATAAAGCGAGTTATCCTTGTCCAGAAGCCATCAGGCACATATAGGCTTTGGCTTTTTCAGGAAACGTCGACATATGTATTTTGTTCAGAAAAAATTCGAACATTACATTAGACGATAATGAGGATAGGAATTTTAGGATTTACTATTCCACAGATTCTATGATTCTATCGCAAGCAGCTAATGCCCATGGAAGTGATCGACTCTAATGAAATTGAGGTGTTGCAGTTGCGTACATGAAAAATGCGTAGGTATATTCGTATTCTCATATTTCCATTTTAAAATGTGTTCTAATGCGTTTGCCTGTGCGTGCATTATGGGAAAAACGTGTCCAAACATTATCAGTGAAACTCGATCGTAAAATTAGTTTGCATGAATTTTATTCGATAAACCTTTCATTATATTTACAGATAATGGACATTACGTGTTACCTATTCATTCAGTAGTTGTGTAGTGCACATGTACTTCTCGGAGAATGGAAAGATTTATATGCGTACCTACATCAAAAGATTTTTATTTCCTTGTTGCTGCTATTGCTTCCATGCTTTTTTGTTGTAGGAATTTTAAGACACCGTTTCAAACGGTTGTTGTAAACTCTTCCTGCTGGACATAATGGCTTGGCGTTGTCCGTGGACTCTGTGTTTGAGGAAGAACAAGGGAGAGGAATTTTAATTGCAAATATTAATTTTGTAAATAATTATCGTTACTTAAAAGCCAGAAAACTACACAATAATTACATGAATGGAATATAAATTAGTTTAACGTTTCACTTATTCTTACCGTATGTCCACGAGGAAGAATCTGAATTTGAGTCCTCAGGTTCCCCTTTGTTTTGCTGACTTACATTACTACCAGTCTTCCAAAGTGAAATACTGTTTTCCGACTTGGAGGCAGGTTCCTGCCATTTTGTCCCCTCTTCATCGTAATCATATTTGTCGTAAATGTCTTTTGTGTTTAAGATTGATGGCCTCTTCACACTTCGCTTTTTAGTGGCGTCCCGATCCCATGAAGGGATGTACTGGAAACCATGTTGATCAAATCGAGGTGATCCAGACTGTCTTCTTCTTTTTCTCTCTGCTGCAGAATCTCCATCTCCTCCTCCGGAATCCGATGTTTCACTTGTACTGTCAACATCATTTGCTTCAGAATCTGGAGTTGTCTTAGGTCGTCCCTTGCCGTTCTTTAAATCTGACTTTTTATTCTTTCCAAAATTTTCATCGCTAGGCGGAAGTTGGTATTCGGAGGGATCTGACTCATATTCTAACGTAGTCGTCGTCGTTGGCGCCGTGGTCGTTGTTTCTGGCTCGGGCTCATCTTCATCAGATTTGAGGGCTGCCGACATTTCGTTTGAAGGAGGAGGTGTTTCACCTTTTCCATTTGAAGGTGGTGGTTGATAACCAGGAGGAGGGCCGTATGGAACAAGTCTAAAGACACCGGGTCTATCAGGCTTGTCGTTGTCACGCTCTTCTTGCTGTGACCAACCCTTGTTATTCACGGACATCCAATCGTAACCAGGAGGGTACTCATTGTGATGATATTTATCTTGAACCCGAACGTTCTTCATAAAGTCGTAGGTGTCCAAATTGACATGGAACGGTCCCAGTGTCGTCTGCGACATGTCTTGATCATGACCTTGACCCCATCCCCATCCTCCTTTGCCACTAGGAGGTGGTCTCACAGGTGGAGACGGTCCAGGTCTTTCCATTGACCATCCGCGTGATGATTGTGGAGATCCGTAGCCATTTCCTTTACCCCAACCTTGACCTCCAGAACTTGGCGGAGGAGGCCTTGGTGGAGGCGGTCTATAACCTTTTTCACCCGATGTCCATCCGCCGTTATGAGACGAGGGAGGTGGTCTAGGTGGAGGAGGGGGAGGTCTATAACCTTTTTCACCGGAGGACCAACCGTGATTAGAAGAAGGAGGAGGCCTTGGAGGAGGTCTATATCCCTTTTCCCCGGATGACCATCCATGGTGATCAGACGAAGGGGGTGGTCTGGGTTGAGGAGGTCTGTAACCTTTCTCGCCGGATGACCATCCGTTATGCCCAGATGGAGATGAAGGTCTTGGCGGAGGCTTATGACCTTTCTCTCCCGACGACCATCCATGATGTGATGGAGGTGGGGGTCTGGGAGGAGGAGATTGTGGGGGTGGTGGAGGTCTATTGTGATCTTCGCTTGATGACCAACCATTCCCTTTAGATGGTGGCCTATGTGGTGGTGGTGGTTGCTCATGCTCACAAATTGACATGGAACGGTCCCAGTGTCGTCTGCGACATGTCTTGATCATGACCTTGACCCCATCCCCATCCTCCTTTGCCACTAGGAGGTGGTCTCACAGGTGGAGACGGTCCAGGTCTTTCCATTGACCATCCGCGTGATGATTGTGGAGATCCGTAGCCATTTCCTTTACCCCAACCTTGACCTCCAGAACTTGGCGGAGGAGGCCTTGGTGGAGGCGGTCTATAACCTTTTTCACCCGATGTCCATCCGCCGTTATGAGACGAGGGAGGTGGTCTAGGTGGAGGAGGGGGAGGTCTATAACCTTTTTCACCGGAGGACCAACCGTGATTAGAAGAAGGAGGAGGCCTTGGAGGAGGTCTATATCCCTTTTCCCCGGATGACCATCCATGGTGATCAGACGAAGGGGGTGGTCTGGGTTGAGGAGGTCTGTAACCTTTCTCGCCGGATGACCATCCGTTATGCCCAGATGGAGATGAAGGTCTTGGCGGAGGCTTATGACCTTTCTCTCCCGACGACCATCCATGATGTGATGGAGGTGGGGGTCTGGGAGGAGGAGATTGTGGGGGTGGTGGAGGTCTATTGTGATCTTCGCTTGATGACCAACCATTCCCTTTAGATGGTGGCCTATGTGGTGGTGGTGGTTGCTCATGCTCAGAACTTGGAGGACGCGGTGGTGGGTAGTGTTGCTCCCGGGAAGCCCATCCTTTTCCGCTGGATGGCCACGATGGTCTTTCAGTTGCTTCCTCTCCCCCTCCAGAACCATCCCTATCCTTTGGCCAACTTTCACATGAAAAGCAATGAGGCGGACCTGTTGTTTGTTCGGAGTTGTCCATTCCTCTGGAATTTGTTCTGCCCCCACTATCATTTTCAACCCATGTAGCCTTACCAGGCCAGACGGTTGGAGAGTCTCCATTTGAATGGTTATTTTGCTCATGATGACCTTCTTGGCCATTTCGGTCGTGTTGAGCACTGTCAAATGGAGGTGAACTTTGAGTAGAATCGCGATTTCTGAAGCCTTGCTCATCACTAGACCAAGAACGCGGGGGTGGGGGAGGTGGCGCTGGGAATGCATGACCCTCACGATTTCCTTTCCCATTTCCATTCCAGCTTGGCCGTTCTCTGCTGGAGTGGAATGACTGATCTCCTTTACCATTTCCATTGTTAGGCAAAGTCCATCCATGGCCTCCGCCACCACCACTGCCCTTGTCACCATTACCATTGCCAATACCCCCAGGGTACCGAATAGGTCGATATTTTTCTTCAGATGAACTTAGGTATCTATTTTAAAAAGTATACAAAAGGCTTTTTATAAAACTTGCATCATCATAAAACATACGCAATTTTGAAGTAGTGAACAATGTTTTGTCATAATTTGTATGAAAAACTTTCAAGTAGAATGCCAAACTTACCTTGGAGTATATGGTTTTGGTGTGGTGGTTGTAGTCGTCGTTGTTGTAGTCGTGGTAGTTGTAGTAGTTGTTGTATAATTTGGATCGAAGCTCCAAAAGTTTCTACCTTTCCCATACCGTTCTCCACTCTCCCCACGACCGCCACCACCACCTTTTGAACTTGACCATCCCCCTCCTTCGTATGATGAAGGTGGTCTTGGAGGAGGACGGCCCCATCCACCACCATTTTCTCGTGGTGGTGGTCTACCCCATTCTTTGCCACTTTCTGAAGATGCTGGAGGTCGTCCCCATCCTCCTTTGTAATTTTCTGACGATGAAGAAGGAGGGGGTCTCCCCCATCCCTTACCATTTCCTGGGGGCGGAGGAGGATGACTTTCCGATGCAGCAGGAGGTCTACCCCACCCCTTACCAATTCCTGAGGGCGGAGGAGGATGACTTTCCGATGCTGCAGGTGGCCTTCCCCATCCTTTACCGTTTCCTGAAGGAGGAGGAGGTGGTGGTCTTCCCCAGCCCTTATTGCTCGCATGAGGTGCTGGTGGTGGTCTCTCCCATTCCTTACTTTCTTCCGGTGGAGGGGGCCTCGGTCGTCCCCACCCATTTGATGGATCCGGAGGAGGAGTCGGGCGACCCCAGCCTTTGCCATTTCCTGAGGAATGTGGAGGAAGAACATCCACTACAACCGTGTCCTTGGTCTTGGTTTCCAGTAGGTCTTGAACTCCATCCTCCACCTCTCTCCCATTCCTTACTTTCTTCCGGTGGAGGGGGCCTCGGTCGTCCCCACCCATTTGATGGATCCGGAGGAGGAGTCGGGCGACCCCAGCCTTTGCCATTTCCTGAGGAATGTGGAGGATCCCACTTGGAGGACCATAGCCTCTATCAGTGTCAGGGCCAAAATTGAGTCCAGGGTAAGTATGATCTGCTGGAGGATACGGTCCCGGAGGTAGTTCTCCAGAAGGTGCAGGACGTTCTCCAGGTCCTGGACCTCCGTTCGATGCGCTTCCTACATAACGATCAGGCTTTTCGCTATCAGTCATTAATCTCGCAATTGCGGATAAAGATGGCACTTCAAATGGATCATTAGAAATGAATTTTTCGTCACCTTCAGCTCCTCGGTAATGACTCGCTTTTTGTTTTTCATGATAACTAGGTTGATGATACGAAGATTGTTTCTTTTCGTCTAAATCGGAAAAGGAATAATATCTAAATCTGTCGTTGGGGAACACTGGGACTTCATCATACCGATCTGTATCAACTAAAGGGGACAGGGGCTTCGGTAGCTGTTTCAGGGGTGATGGTTCTGCTAAAACACTTCGAAAATCTATCTTGACTAGGAAAACCACTAGCTGGGAAACCCAAAATATATGAGAGCGTTTTCTCCACATTTTTACTATCTTGTGACATTGGGACACGCATGTCGGGAAAGATCACGCAAGTAAACTTTTTCTAACGCCTTGTGTGTCGTGGAAGACTCCACAAGATTTTCTGGTTGTGAGTCTGCTGAACAATTGACATTTTTCGCAATTTCTGCCCATAAAAATTTCGTCGCAGCTTACGTTACAGCTTACCCTCGCACTTTACATGATTTACGTACATAAATCATTCAGTGTGCGTCGAATGCGAATAGACGATAGCTCTCCTTTCTTTGGCTCAAGGAAACATCCAAAGTAGCATAAAAATTCAATTTATTTGCGCATAAAATGTCTTTCAGTTCATTTAAAATCCTTTTTTACCCCTTGAAGTACGCGCATTAAAACACTAATAAAAAACGAATTTCGTGTATGTTCTCAGTGTTCAGGAACTCCATTAAAATCGTCATTTTCTGCTTCAACACTATTCCCACCAATAGCCATCCACTCCTCCAATAGATAAATTGTCCAAAGATAATAAAAAGAGATAATTGCGGTAATAATAGCACACAATTCACTTCACCACTCAAAAAATAGCAGCGTCTTCCCAAAAATAAAAAATCACATCCTGTCAATTATCATACATAGCTTCAAATATGTTTAGCAGGGAGTACTCCGTATCACTGAATTGCATGGATAATGAACAATGGAATTAAGTTATGATGATGCAATAACAACTTCTTGAGAGAGCCCACCAAAAGGAAAAAAAGAAGAAGAGATGGGGTGATGTTGATTGGCGAGTCGAAAAAAAAAATTTTTGCTTCTTTCCACAACAGAATTTAATCATTTAAAAGATGAATGGAGGATTCACCCACCATCACACGCACCGTATCACAAAATCTGAACTTGTCATCGTCATCGCCATCAACATCACGATGATGTAGAATTTTCCTTACTCCAAAACAGTTTTCCTCCAGTAATTTATCAGTGCATGTAGCTTGAATCGGTTCGCCTTAGTTTTGTAAACTTTTATTCACAATTGAGCTAAAGTGGTACAAAGAAGCGAAATAAGACGAAGCCCTCTTCACTCTCCACAGGTACCAAATTTTTTCGATTCAAATAAGGACCAGCATGAGCAGAGCATCGGTTGCATTTCAGAATTTACATATGCATTGACTAGAAAGAGAAGGCGCCGTGTGCAATTAGAAACACCTTGATTTTCATGTAAAGTTTAAGTCTGAGACTGCTATGTAGAGATTGCACTCTATTTATCACTGATGATGATGCTCAGGGTCAATGATTCAACTCGTGTTATGTCAAAAGTTATCTGCACACTTCACACACCAACATCCCGTTTCAAAATAATTACAAACGGTTCTTTTAAGGTTCCTCTTCTGGTTTTTTTTGCACAAATATATTTTCTGTAATTGTTGGATTACATTACACATGAAGATTTTGGAATTCTATTGTTAGGTCATTCAAGATTACGTGAACTTAATCATCATTGTAGAGCTTTTCAGACTTCCTACGTTGGTCGTGACTTGGCTTTGGCTCAGGTTCGAGTTCAAAAATTCTAAGTGGCTTTTCCACAAGAAGCTCATCGTCATGCCTGGAAAAATCCTTGATGTTTTAAGGGGAAATCAATCCTTTAAAAACTCCAATGATGAAATGTCAAGATAATGTTACTTTATGTTATGAACGTGTTTCCAGACACAAAGAGATTTAAAGCACTCGACTCCAACGAATTCCATAAAACACAATAAAATTAATTACATACAAAAGTAGCACAAATTTTGCAGAAGCGTAATAATTTTTTACTTCGTATATTATCAATCTAGTCGGACAAGCCGCGTGATTGTTAATTATCCAGACATAATCGCAAATTAATGTAGAAAAGCGTTACAGAGCTGAACTGAACATGACCAAAAACAAGAGGTCTGGGTCTGGCACGAGATCCCAGGAAAAAGAGGAGGGTGAGACGCGCGAGATGTTGATTTGCTTAAAACAAACTTTTAGCACGGTTTATGATTTTTACATTTTATTTAATAGGGCGTATGCCTACAATATAATGAGCGCTGCAGTGCAATCTGATTTATTTCGCTTGATAAGCTGTCGAGAATTTCCAAGATTTCCAGTTTTGTCCTTGAATATTTTCAGAACATATTTAACTATGAAGTAATTTAAGATAGATAGAGCGTATATACATCAAAGTATTAGCAAAGCTCCACCGAGTCTTCTTGTACCCCAATCCATATTTTGTACATGGATTCTCGTACTTCGTGGTGTGCCCGAGTCCATAGATAATCGTCGTTATTATAACCCGTTCATTTTGTACAATCAAATCATATTTCTTAACGTTGTAAAATTATAGCATATGCAAAACTGGTTATGTTGTATGATAAATTGTGACGAGGGAGGATGAGAGAAAAGATTAAAATCTCATTTGGAAAAAATGTGGTCTAATTATACAAGGGAAGAAGTTGTAAAATATGTATATACATAAGAATGAGCATGTGCTCCGGCCGGATGTCGATGTGATGCGGCTCAATGAATGAATACCGAGTCCGACCTTGTTCCAAGATTGTTTCCAAAGCTAAGTAAGTATCACGATCACGCTTAAAATCAGCGCTCGCTCGGCTTGCTAGTGCCAAAGCAAGCGCGTTGCATATTTTGACGAATTCGTTTTTTTACATTCGAGCTTGGCTTATTATATTTAGGTATATTCGTTGGAATAAAATTTGAATTTGAAATCCATGTCTTATGCTCATGTATGCATCATGTTCGACAAAGGAGAACTTATGGCTTCTTCTGCTCTACAATGCTTTTTTAACTTCATTCGCCATGAACTTGACAAGAATGTAAGTATGCATAAGCAATTATAATTGACTCCATTCCTTTTTTAATTTCATGTTTCTCATTGAGCTGCTTAGGTTAAAATGGACTTGTAGCAGAAGGCAGAAATTGGTTCCGTTTTAAAGTTTATATCAAATATGTTCTTAACATTCACATGGCCTTAACAATGGGTGCAGAAATAAAATCAGAATGCATAAGTCAAGTACCTACTTAGTTTACAGCACACGCTGATCTTCAGAAGGCTTAATGGCGTCTGTTGATGATGTACTCTTCGTTAAAAGGCTCACTTCCGGATTGCGTGAGAAATTCTTTCTCGATTTCATACTTCTGCTGACTAAGAGCTACATATCGAAACTTTATTATATTATTTTTATGAAATTATTAATTCGTTTCGTAATAGCATGAAACTTTGAAAGAATTTTTCTGGTAGCAGCTGCCAAAATCAAGGGTAAAGTGATAAATCTCGATCATGAATAAAAATATTAGCTTCAGGTCAGAAATAAATAGGTCCAAGAGCCGCTGAGAAATCCATTCAAAGTCTAATTTTGATAAAAAAATATATTTGAATTTGAAACTTAATGATAGCTACATATAATTATAAGGTGCACAGTTCGCATGCTTTTGATTTTTTTCGAGAATAAGGGAATTTCGTTTGCCCTTTAATTTTGCAATAGGCACTTTCGAATTCCAAAAGGCGTTGTCAGAGCATTGGCAAGGTCTTCTTCACTCAGACCACGAAAAAGCGATACCAATACCCAGCTATGGATTATGAACCTTTGAACTTCTCCTAAAATGTTACTGAAAAGGTAGCTACAAAGTAATATAATTAAAAACCTACATGCGGCAACTTCGTGAGAATCAGAGTTGATTAAAGGGACTAAATACGACTATGCCAAAGACAGAGTTA
>JAHZNI010000202.1:0-37079 GCA_027744415.1 Seira ritae
CTTATTCTGGCGCTAAATTTGGCCCAAGCGCTTATTCTGGCGCTTTGCTCAGCGCTTATTCTAGCGCTTAATTTAGCTCAGCGCTTATTCTGGCGCTCAATTTGGCCCAGTTCCGAGAGAACGCCACTCACTTGTGCTGTACTGCTAGGTTTAGTCAATTTTGCTCAATATAACCATAATTCTTGAGTTATTTTCGAAAAACTGATCTTTTGGTCATGAATCAGCGTCGAGGAGGTCTGTCAAAATTATGGTAGGGGACGACATTTATATCTCATGCATGACTCATAACATAACATCATAGGTGGTGTCGTGTTCGCGTCGTCAGCGTTCTGTATGAATTTGTTAAAGATCGAGATTAAAGCTCCATCTAACGAAGTTTTTTCAATGCTTTTGCTCAGACAACAAAATGCTCGATCTTCTCACTGGAGTGGAACAAAATGCTCTTCCGTGAAATGACATGACGTCTTTCAGGAAAATTACCAAGGAAGAGAATGGGACGGACGAGACGAGAAAGTGGAACGAGTTTTGTAGGTGTGTATAGTGTAATAATGGCATAGCCAAATGAACAAATGAGAAAAATCCACATTATCCCCAAAGTAGCGGAGGATTTCAAGAATTCTTTGTAAGTTTTATAATATGGTTTGAGCACATGGAATCGGAACAGAATAAAGAACCTCTTGGTCTGGCGCTGTAAATTATAATAAATAGCTCCTTCCTTTTCAACTAAATCCTCTCGCAGTTAGGATCAATATAAATACCATTTGTACTGTACTTGACTGGTGGGTATTTTTTTAAAAACTAGGACAGTTCTAGGCACGCACTAGTGGAATAATTAATTAAGGTAATATGTTTTAAAGTTTAAAATTTTTTATTTGTGCTTTAGAAAAAAATCAGTGTTCCAGAATTTAAACGCTGCTTCAATGAATCTTATTTTTATAAAAGCGTTTTTACGATAAATTAGATGTTTTGCGACTCATTCCTTGAATCTTTACTCAGAAAAGTATTTTGTGGTCGTGTGAATTTTGCAGACACCAGGAGGAATATCAGTGAATTGGTCCAGTTTCACCGACCGTGGAAACAGTATTTTTACATGTTTTAAGAAACGCGCAATACTCACAGAACGTGTAAACGTAAACTTTAAGTTAAAGCCTTAAAGGTAGCTAGCTAGCTACGTAAATTATATTTTGCCTCCAACCCCCTCTTCTTGCTGGTCCGAGAAAAAGACAAAGGTAAGGTACGTTTAGCTTCATTCAGGCTTCAGCATTGGCGGATTGGCATCGGCAAATCCTTTAATGTTCGCAGTTAATAATTATTAAACTCAAATTCAAATAGACTTTATTTACGTGTTTTGAGGACTCTTTTTAGAATCTTAACACGAACTATTACTACCTTAATTAAACTATTACTCTTTCTCAGTACTACATAATATTTATTATTTCTTATATATTTGCCAATTTCGTAGCTGAGTCCTGTCAAGTTGGAGGCTTCGTTGTTACGTAAACTTGTGCGCCCGATTTGAAACGCTTTTAGCTCGCCGTAATAGTGCATTTGGAAACACTCATCTACGAGTCAATCGTGTCGAAAATTGTGATAGAAAAAGTCTGAATTTTATCCGAGTGAAACTGAACCGGCTGAATTTATAAGCGAATTATTTAGGTATTTTTGAGTACGTGTAATTTATCGTAACCTAAAGTCAATAAAATGCCTTCTGACGCAAAGAAGAAGAGAGATCAGGCGAAGAAACTTGCGGCGAAGCAAGCTAAAACTAAAGGAAAGGGTCAGCAAAATGGAGAAAATGAGAATGGTAATGACGACCCAAAGACCAACGGAGCGCCTGATGTTGCCGATGAAAATGGATCTGGAGATACGGAAGTCAGCCAAGAGGGTAAGAGTATCTACTCTACTGAATGCTTTTGCTTTGACTCCAGATGAAGCTCATTTATTCTGTTGGATGACTAAGAAAATTGGTTTGATTGTATTTGTTTGCTTCTAGAATTACTGTGCCGGAAGCTAGAGCAAGAGGCAAAGCTAAGTGCTGAAGCTCGTGCTTGCACAGGTGTCCTTGGAGTACATCCGAAGTCTAGGGATATCAAAATCGACATGTTATCCATTACGTTCTACGGTCATGAATTAATTCAGGATGCAAAGTTGGAGTTGAATTGTGGAAGACGTTACGGTCTTATTGGTAGGTGTTCCACTTCTATTTTATCTAAAAAATAATAATCTGTTTTATTTTGTTTTAACAGCTTTACTTTTACTTCAGACTTAACCGTAATAATAATATTCATGAAAATCTTTCAGGTCAAAACGGAAGTGGGAAGTCGACATTGCTAGCTGTATTGGGTAATCGGGAGGTACCGATTCCCGATCACATAGACATATACCATTTGACTCGAGAAATTCCTGCTAGCGATAAGACTGCGTTGCAGTGTGTTATGGAAGTGGACGAGGAAAGAATCCGGTTAGAAAAGTTAGCGGAAGAGCTAGTGCAGTATGATGATGATGGCGAGTGAAATTCAAAATTAATTAACATAGCTCACTGGAATACCGGTACCTACATGTTTTGCTGACTTTCGCGCTGTATTTTAATTTTGAAACAGAATCCCAGGAACGCTTATTGGACGTTTATGACCGACTGGACGATATATCGGCGGATACTGCTGAAGCACGTGCTGCGTATATTTTACATGGTCTTGGCTTCACTGCTGAGATGCAAGTAAAAAAGTGTAAAGATTTTTCTGGTGGATGGAGAATGCGAATCGCTCTCGCCAGAGCTTTGTACATCAAGCCTCATTTGTTGCTACTTGGTAATTATTCTCGGAATCCAGAAAATGCTGACTCAGTTATGATTCCGCTAAAACTGAAAACCTCTAAAATAATCATGTTTTTCCTTTGTTAATGTTACAGATGAACCAACTAATCATCTCGGTAAAAACTTAATTGGGTTTGCGATCCGTATCGGTCCTATGATATAAACTAATATATGCAGGTATATATGAGGTGTTCATGTTCACTTTTTTCTTTTGTGAAAATAGATTTGGAGGCTTGTGTCTGGTTGGAAGAAGAGTTAAAAACCTACAAACGAATTTTGGTTATTATATCTCACTCCCAGGATTTTATGAATAGTGTTTGCACGAATATAATTCATTTGGACAAGCGAAAGCTGAAATACTACACCGTAAAGAAATTAACTTTTTGAAATTATGTATTGCTATTTTTTGTATGTGATCTAACCAAGAATGATTTTTTCTTTTAGGGAAACTATGATCAATTTGTTCAAACTCGTTTGGAACTGTTGGAAAATCAAATGAAGCAGTATAACTGGGAACAAGATCAAATCGCCCACATGAAGGTAACGAATTTAAACTTAATCGCAAACGTGCATTTTCCGATGATGACAAAAAAGGCCGAGGAAGAACTTCACGCACCGTATGAAAAATACAGGTTGACGCAGAATGATTTCTGTTGGAAAGTAAAATGGATTTCTTAATAGAAATTCAAATTTTTAGCATTGAGGTCTTCTTTGATGTCCCTGTATTCCTTCCTGTTGTGCATGAAGTAATGTTCTAATCCTATAAGCGATTAACACTGAGGATTTCTTGGGCTTTTTTTCTAAATTGAGACCGTCGTTAATGCGTCCATTTAATTAAACGATATGTTTGTGATTTTCTAGAATTATATCGCACGTTTTGGTCACGGAAGTGCTAAACTTGCTAGACAAGCACAAAGTAAAGAAAAGACTTTGGCGAAGATGGTTGCAGGAGGTAAAATTTTAAAATAATCTAAAATAATCTTTTATACAAAACTTTTATTGTTTTCTTGATGAGAATAATCGTTACATTACGATTACAGTATTTGAATACGTTGACTAATATTTGTTCTTGAACATATTAGGATTGACTGACAAGGTCATCGCGGATAAAACTGTATCGTTTTATTTTCCGTCGTGTGGAACAATTCCACCTCCCGTAATTATGGTCACAGGTAAGTAGTAAATATGATACAAAATTGTATCTATAAATAATGATTTCAGCAAGGAAGTTCGGATGAGAATCAGCGTCATATAATTTTTTTGGTTTCGAACTATTGTAGAACGTCAGCTTCCGCTACAATGATAAAACCCCGTTTATATACCGCAATTTAGAATTTGGAATAGATCTAGACACTCGTCTTGGTGAGCTTAGCTTATCTATAAATTCTAATTTAATATATATGATGTCGCATATATTCTAAAACTAACAATTTTGATTTGCAGCGTTGGTGGGCAAAAATGGAGCAGGTAATTTTAAATAATGTTTTAGTTCATTTTGAATCTAAAGCCATTTGCTCATTTTATTCCTGAATTCTATTTTCATTTTTAAGGCAAATCCACGTTGCTTAAATTATTGTATGGGGACTTGGTGCCGACTGAAGGAATGATCAGGAAAAATTCGCATCTAAGGATCGCACGGTATCATCAGCATTTGCATGAACTCTTGGATCTTGATCTGTCTCCTCTGGATTACATGATGAAATGTTTTCCTGAAGTAAAAGAACGCGAGGAAATGCGAAAAATTATTGGCCGATATGGTTTGTCTGGAAAGCAACAGGTAAACAGAGATACTATTTTAAACATTATGCACGGGTTTCTCCCAAATCTGAATTAAAGTAAGAATTTGTTCTGGGTTAATTCTGGATATAGGTTAGTCCTATTCGTCAACTTTCGGATGGACAAAGGTGTCGCGTGGTTTTCGCTTGGTTAGCAAGACAATGTCCTCATTTGTTGCTACTTGACGAACCTACGAATCATTTGGGTATGTAAGCAGTTGTAGTTATGAAAAATTAGTAGCGTAAACATGATTAGAATAGAATAGAAATGCAGATTTGTTTTAAATTCGGTAGATATCGAAACAATCGACGCTCTTGCAGAAGCGATTGCTGAATTTGAAGGAGGCATGGTTTTGGTGTCCCACGACTTCAGGCTTATATCACAGGTAGGTATCGCTCATTTAATCATCAGATTTTTAACGATCTCTCCGTTTTTATTAGTGCCTTTTTACTGACATTTGTTTTAGGTCGCTGAAGAAATTTGGGTCTGCGAAGATGCTAAAATTACGAAATGGGAAGGTGACATCTTAGAATACAAAGAGCATTTGAAAACACGGGTGACTAAGCAGAACAAAGCGAATCAAAAAAATATACGTTAGGCCCCATTCAATTTTTTCTTTAATTAATGACATCGGTAATCTTGTAAATACATTATGAAAACAAGGGATGAACTTTTAATTTACTAATAAATGTGTGATGTTTCAAAAATAAGCAATTAGATTCTAATCCGTTCTCCCAGGATTTTTTATTGTTTTTCATTCGCGGGTTAACTTGTATGGCAATTATTCATAATAATTATATATTCATAAATATTATGCATTATCAGAAGACTTGAGCTCCACACTGACACATTTAATAATGACAAATGAACTAGATTAAAAGGGAAATTGATCAAAACTTCAAAATCTGCGAGGCCCCATCACCAGTGACGAAACGTAGACTTACACATGATGGTCATCGTTGTAAACGAGCCGTGTGCAATAGTAAGTCAACGTTAACCTACTTCTATGTCATCTTGCCTAGAGTTTTCATTCGGATGAAATGCTCATTTGGGCAAAACCTATCAGGGCTTTTTCGTCGGGAGCTTCATTTGCAAGGCAGCCGGAGCTCTGGAATTGATTGATACACGGCAAGTGATAATCTTTGTTCAAAAGGACGTAAACAAAGGAATTTTTAGTAAACATACCAGGGCGAATGTTAGATTTTTGACTTGGTCTCTCTGTTGAATTAATTTCTGCAGGTTTGAGGCAATCGAAACCACGTCTTTCCCATCTACGAGTCCCGCTCCCTGAAGCTCACTAGCGATTCCATCCGCAGTATCCTTACCAGGAATAAACTCAAAACGAATGTCGTTGAGTTCTCTTCGGTTGTTTCTAAAAAATAGTTTGTTAAAACTAATGCACTCACTGAATTATAGGAACACTATTTATCCTTTTGACCATGCATTTACCTCATCCGGAGGACAAGATTTACAGGAGGAAGTTCTTGATCACTAGTTGCATTCGGCTGTTGCATTGACGTAGAACTAGAAGGGTCTTGCAATGATGCAGTGTTTGTGCCACTTGCGGAAGGCTCATTAGGCGATCGACTACTTGAAGTCCCACTTTCTCCAACTTGTCCATCTCCAGATCCTCTTCTTTCCGTCTTTTTATTGTCCTGTCCTTGAGGCTGAAAAACGAAACAAAGCAAAATTAGACCCTCCCCCGCACCAAAACATTTATAGCAACGATGGAAAATAAGAAGAAATGACCAAATACCTGTTCCATCACTTCTGGGGCCATCCAGCAAGGAGTGCCGACAAAGGTATGCCTAACTTTTTGTCGAGATAAATCACCGCCAGCGGCTAGCCAAGCGGATACGCCAAAGTCGGCAATCTGTACCGTGCCATCTTCGCCCATAAGAATATTGCCAGCTTTAATATCCCGATGAATTTGCCCATTGGAATGAAAATATTCGAGTCCTTTCAGAACTTCCTTTAATACAGTCGCAATGGTCGCTTCGTCAAATACTCCATGTCTACAATCACTTGATTTCATTCGATGTTTGATGATATCAAGTAAGGAACCTCCTTCCAGTAACCTTAATACTAACCACAGTTCTTCTTTCACCACAAATGATGTATAGTAGTTGACGACATTTTCATGGTTGCAAGATGACATGGCATGAATCTCTTTCTGAAATTCGAAAAGTAAAATCATTGAAATACGTCTGCGCCAGGACTTTATAGAACTACACAATAATATGCAATTTCGTATCCATTATATCTTAGATTATTTTTTTCATTTACTCTTTCTGAAATTCGAAAAGTAAAATCATTGAAATACGTCTGCGCCAGGACTTTATAGAACTACACAATAATATGCAATTTCGTATCCATTATATCTTAGATTATTTTTTTTCATTTTCCTCCATAAAAATGTTTTTTTTCAATTTTCTTTCTAATTTAGAAAATATTCAATGGTAATTTTGATAGCTGGGGAAAATAGTCCTAACAATATTATGCTCAAATTATTATTTATTATCAAGTCAATTCATATCTAGACAAAAAGGACTATTTTTCAAAGCACCAGAAGATTTTTCAAAGCATATTTATTTTTCTCCAAACGAGCACAAATTAATGCACATTTTCGCACCCTTTGTTCTACATTCTAGCCAATCATATCATAACTATAACTTCAAACTTACCAGCAACTCCTCCATAGAAGTATTCCATTTTTCTAGGTTGATGCGTTTGATGGCACATTTTTCCTGTCGTGGGAGACAAATAGCTGCGTGCACTACAGCTGTAGCACCGACNTCCATTTTTCTAGGTTGATGCGTTTGATGGCACATTTTTCCTGTCGTGGGAGACAAATAGCTGCGTGCACTACAGCTGTAGCACCGACCCCTGAAATTAAATATTACCGTCAGAACTATTTCAAAAATCAATAGTTAGAAACTTCATTTCAAAAGGTTAGAGAAATCGAATCCTTAAAATCTTAAAATGGGCCATGATTAAAAACAGAACATAATATGGAAAGTGTATGCTGGTCAGTTACAACGACTTTTCCTTTTTATATTGACAGGAGGAACCGTCACAAGTTGTCGCATCGAGTCTAATGATAAACGTCAGAAAATGTTGGACTATTTTTAAAATTTAAACTGCATTTTAACGCTAAAGCTTATGAGTGTTGAGCAGATACTGATGCTAATACATTTACAAAACAACTTATATATTATACATACAGCCGGTTTCATCATATCAGTCATTTTGAATAAAATATGGCATATACGTACAAATATTTTTTAAATAAATCGTCTCAACCAAAAGTACACTTATAATTAAGTTGATTGCGTAATAAAAAATGATAATTAAAAAATATAGACTCACAATTTCACTGGATTGGTTTTTTTGTAGTAGCAAAATAGTAAATAATCGTAATACCTATAACTTCTCTAAGTTCGTAGTCTTCCTTCATATTGGGCCATGTTTGGGCCGCACTTGACGCTGTCGGGGCTGCAGCTGAGTCACCGGCCATTTTTAAATGGGACCTGACGGTATCAGTGACACTGCTCCCGTTAACTACTTTACTTAATTCGTGTTGCAGTTGCGAGATTTTCGTCTTGGTAGACGAAATCGTCGGCTTTAGCTGATGACGATCACTCTGCTGCTGCTGAACACTGTTATTGACCAAACCCAAAGTCCCAGTTTTCCTTTGGGCTGTCCCGCCAGCTGAGTTTGTGGATGATCTCTTTGGCTTTGTTGAGAGTACACTCCCAGATGAGATTCCTCCTGTTGGTGTGGACGCTGCAGATGATGCTGAAGGTGAGGATGACGAGGGCACGCCACTACTTCCTCCATTCACTCCGACAATTCCATCAATTTTCAGAGGTGGAAGCTCTGAACTCGCGGACTTTCTTCGGAACGTCCCTGGAGAACCTGGAGGCATCAGCCCAGGCGAGACTTTCCTAAAAAGTGAGAACAAAGAATTGCTCAAGTTGTATGAAAAAAAACTGAAGATTTCTCCAAACTTTTTCTTATGTACAAATTAGAAAATTGATGACAGGAACCAGTTAAAATCAGATTAGAGTAGGTATGACTTCAAAAACTAGATAATTAATCTAATTATAGTGCACTAGGGCCTCTTGTGTGAGGTGATAATTTAATTTTAAAGGATCAAAGAGACCGGTGGATAATGAATGGAAAAAATTCTTCCATGCATGCGTACATACATACATACATGCACGGTCACATAAAATTTTGGTCTCTCATAAGTTCACAGGCAGGCACATTTATGAGCTCGACTATGCCTATGACTATATAGCTCAAGCTCGGGAAAATGTTTGCAAAATGCAGAGTCAGTGCAGCAGGTACACAAAATTCAAAATATAGGTACATAGTAATATGATTCTTTCTATGAGCTGTAATTTTTTCAAGGTATACCTCATATTTAAACACAAACTGTAAAGCGTGTATGTATCACTTCCTTGAAACCTATTATTGTCAACACAATGAGCTAGTCTGACAATAAGACTAAGACATGCCTAAACAATGCTTGATTCGTATACTATAGGTATTGTTTTGTAATTATAATTGGTACTATATTATAGATAATCGGTCGGTATCTGATGTAGAGCAACCAATGATCATTTTCTCATGTATGAAGTTAACCTGTGGAATTTGCTTGTTTTGCGATAAAATGTTTCTAACTTAACTGACACGAATAAATTCGCGTTTTAAGCGCTGTAAACAGCATTAATTTAACAAGCCTGCATACCTGCAAACATTTTTATGACTATGACTAGGCATAGGTATGCAGGTATGTATGACTCACGGATGGCCATGGGATTAGATCATTAGACGTGTGACTACGACTTGAAGAGTTGCATGGTATGTATGCATATGCATACATATATGCCTCGAAGCTACAGCTAATACTTATCATCAATTGCAGAGCATCATTCATCTTTTCGTGAATTCCGTGTGCGATAAATTAAAGGTGTTGGTTGGCTGATTGGGCGTTTACCTTTGCTATCAGGGTGCAGAGGAAATGTTATTCTTAAAAATTTAGAATAATGGCAATGGCAAAAAGCTGCAACGTTAGCTGCGTTTCTGCCCGCATCATCATCTTTCAATTCATCATTTTTAAAATTAAATTATATTGAATTCTGTCACATTTTACGGATCTTTTTAGGTCTACAGCATGACTACTGTAGTTGTCGATGTCGTCAAATGCAACATTTACCACAATAAAATCACTATTTCCGGAAATAACCCAAAAATAACCAAGCTTTAATCTTTTTTTCATGAAACAAAATGCACCTCAGCCATCATGCAGCAGTAACTGGAAATCTAGCGCAGCGATGAAGGGAATAACAGTGGAACAAGTATGTAGTTCCAATCCCGTGGAAGTTTTGGCGTAAGATAATAAATTAATGCCTTGGCACGCATGAAAGACATTGATAAGTTTAGCACAATTTGAATTTAATGTTTATAATCTTATTAAAATTACGACGAAGTTGAAAACGGAGGAATGTAAGTTGTGTTTTCTAGTAACCAGAAAAAAATTATTTGTACCTTGTGATATGTACTGGACCAGCAGACGTGGCCACAGTAGCCCGAAATTTTGTACATTTCTTGGACGCCATTGCAATCGAACTAGCGCATTTTTCACTCACTTGAACAGTTACAAAATCTTAAAATCCTATACTCCTAAACAAACTCTGATGTGGTTGTGTTAAGTCAGGGATGGTAAAACATGACTGAATCAAGTTCCCCCAAAAAACAAGAAAATCTTTGCAAGAAAACTTTTCACCACACATTCACAACGCAACCGTCCTCTCAGGTTGTTGTAGTTGTGATCTGTCTCCTCAAAATATCCCATAACCGTGGCCGTGATGGATGTTCGACAACTAAACTTGGGTAGGAGTATTAAATAAGAATTTATATTTAATGTTACGTGTTTATGCGCCGTCAGTCATCATGCATGAAAATAAGGTGAAATTTTTATCATGCAGCAGCCATTCATCTAAGATTTTAAGCAGCTTACTTTACATACTGCTTTTAAAGTTTGGTCAACGAAGGTCAAACGATTTTAAATTATCAGTCGTTTCATCAGTTCCTTTATAAACTAACAAAGGAGGAAAGAATGTTGCTGGTCCATGAATTTTTTAAATCTATAGAGGTAGCGCATTAAATGCCATAAATATGCAATTTTCATGCTAATAAAATCGGTGGTGAGCGCTAAGGTAGGGTTCGAGGTAATGGAATGGGTTGAATTGGCTTTACAAGATTTAAAATCTTATGCGTAATCCGAAATCAATACAAACTGGCTGAATGGATCTTTAGAAGCATGGGTTCTAGACCTCCTGTTTTAATTCTAGATCACGTTTTCCATTGATCCTACTTAGTTGTTGTGTTGTTGCAGGACTTTACAGGTTCATACTTTAAAAGTAACAGATACATAGATTGCATTTGGAAGGATTTCATGGAACCTTTTAAAAAATAACACAATATATAGTTCAAGCACAATAGTACAAAATAATCCCTGGCGGACTTTCCTTAAGTGCCCCATAATAATCCCATGAGTGCCCGTGCCCGAGTTCCTTACTGCATAACACAGACCTTTCATACTTTATATTTGCTTACGATAGACCCTTTTGAACAATGATATTTATGTGTTTTTAAACTAGGAAATTTAGAATCAGATAGATGATTAACGATACACGTTCTAGGATTTTCGCATGATTCCAGACCATCCAAAATAAAATTTGTTTGTTTTTTAGATTAATGTAGCATCTCATCTTCTACATACATACATAAGTATAAACATATTTAGTACATATATTCGTTAGAGGAACTTGTTTAGTGACTCACCTCGACGGGGAAAATTTCGTTGGAATAATATGACTTTTGTTTGACATTATGATGGCAGATACAGTAGTAGCACCGAAACGGAAATCACACTTTACCTATAATAACATCAATGCCTGAATTGTTCGATATAGCAGCTCTACTCCCCAAAAGTTTAATGGTTATAAAAATTTAATGTACAAACACAAACTCTATGATAATATTTTTACGTTAAGAAAAAGAATAAATACTTTATTTAAAGCATCATATAATTTCCAGCGCAGGTACACTTCACAAGCACAAACTAAATAAACAGTTTTAGCAATGGCGGCCATCTACTAATCACCAAACGGAATTAAAAGTAACCTGTATGTCTTTTTGCACATTTTTTGTTACACGAAACACACTTTATTACAGTTACCTACTCCAGTAAGTGCATAGAACATAGAAAGCACAAGATCACGGGAAACTTAATTTCATAGCAGTCTGCTCTAGAAGGGGATAATATCGCAGCTTTAGTTTTTACCACATCAATTTATTACATAGGTACATTTTTGTCGACTCAAGTCAATATATTGCTTATCAGTAAATGATTGGTTTGGTGCCATAATCATCGTCATCAGCGTCACCCTCATGCGCTGGTTTGGTTATCGCCCGTATGGTAGTGGTGATATATTGTACATCTTAAATGAGTCTGCATGAAATAAAATCAAAGTAAATGGATTGTACCTAGTACCTAGCTATATAATATGTCATTGCTATTACATTTGTTTACTCATTGACATATTACTGCCAGATTGATGTTCAATATTTTTGTACTTATTGACAAAAATGATGAGAGTTGGCGAACGCTAATGTCACAGTCACGTCACTGAGCCTACATGCACTTAATTCTTAGCAAATCGACAATACAGACAGATTCGTTCATTTTTGCGTGAAGAGATATGGTAATAATATGATTTTTTCACTGAAATCTGGATTAAATATGGCTTTCTTGAGGTGATGGATGGGTTGACAGTACGTGTGATACGATACGAGGGCTGCTGCACTACACCAAAGTTAATTTGGCCATATGAAATCACTTTCGTTTTTGGGACTGTTACAAGGTTCATCAGTCTTAGAGAACCAAATGTTAGCTGCTATGCTGCTATTTCTCTCATTCCTGAGCAACAAATATTCTGCAATTAAATTCTAACTGCGCTGGTCTAACGACCATAGACTGGCAATAGCACACATGCATGCTTTATGATTTTTAGATTGTAGCTAACTAAGCAGCGAAACGTAGCTAACTTAACCGGCGGAGAAAACGAAGTTCGTAATAATGACTAATGATAGTGCAAAATGCTGCAAATTGTGATGCGATGTAGGGATAACCTGACCTGAGCATGCTTTCAAAGGCTGTCATGCATGCGTTATGTCAATTTTTCGTACAATATGTTTGTAATGAATATGTTCCATAAATCAATCAGTTTTGCATTAGAATAAACAGTACGATCATGAGCTGACTTCGCAAGATGTGGTGAATAGGATGCATGGCATTGACTCATACCATCAGCGCTCGTTTAAAATATTCGTATTTGTACTGTAATGTAAGTTAGGATACTTGATCGGCGAGTTTCAGGTTTTTCTACATGAAAACTTCAATAGTTTTTTGGCCAAAAATGTCGCTAAAGCAAAAGCAAATGCTTAAACATGCATGTCCTCTTGCCATTTGCATTTATAAATGTGACCGGTCGCATTATTGTTAAGTCACTCCGCCTACAGAAATCTGCGTGTACCTATCTTACTTGCTATTCAAGCAAAATGTTTATGATTATTTTATTACGATGAGCTGCATAGGCACATGTAGTTGGCGAAATATTTTGGATTTGGATCACAAGTTGATCCGGCACTTGGACTTCATACCGGTACCAACTTACCAAACTTGCAACACCTTACATTTGCTTACATACATAGGTACATCGAATGTTGTCCAAAACTAAACAGAGAAATGAAAGTCATTCAAAGAGCATTGTGACAGTAACATAAATCTCTGGTATGCATCTTATATTCTGAATCCCTGTCTACGCCACATTTTTAAATCCACTTTTACCCAGTTGAAGTCAGCTATGCAATAATAATTAGAAAGTAAGATTTGATTTTTTCATCATGAATAATACAAGGAGAGAATGATAGGCAAGATTTTGAAATTTTGAAACCTTGTCATCATAAACATGTCTTACTCAATGCAATAATATGCAATGTCGTAATGCAGAAGCAAATGCACTGGAGATGGTTCTAGAATTTAGATTCCAACATTGCTTTGTTAATGAACCGGAATTTTCCTTTAGCTTCCTCCTCATTCCTCCGTATTGCATTGGCTAATTAATTTTTTGCTGCAAAGCAAGTACCTAGTTAGTGTTGGACCATGTGACAAACGATTTACGGTGTCGTAAAAATGTTGACTCCTTACGTAGTACGTACACGTGTGTTAATGTCTTGCGTCAAGTCAATAAAACGTGCTAAAAGTGGCTCCTCTTCGTATGCATAGACAACTCATAAATCCCGGAGTCGTTTCCATTTCTTTAATAATGCCAATTTTGTTTAGCAAAGTGCATCCTTGGATAATTATTGATGGTTTTATGAAGTAAAAATTTGTTTGGAAAGAGGATTCTTGATATAGATCAAATGTAGTAAATAGCTAATGATAGTGATGATATTGTAGCATATTATTATACTAACTGCTATTTTGATTGCTGATGCTACAGCATTTAATGAGAAATGATGTTTAGTTAACAAATGACCGTGGGAGTGAAAGCTTCATCCTTGCTTCATCATTTATGCTTCGATGAGAAATTTCCACGCATTTTACCAAAGCAAAATAAACATCATGTTATATCCTAGTCAAAACATACTCCATTATTGAAAAATTATTTTTAATAACATTCCATCATCTGAACTGCAAAGTTATTAGGTAATATTACTTAAGATATACGTAGCCAACAACGTTAAGTTCAATGTGGTCATCAAGCCGTCATCACATAAAAATTTGTCTGACTTTACCCTGTAAAAATACTTAAAACCATAATAATTGCACTCTTATAATTAACACTTTGCTCGTCAGAATTTCGTATCACGTCCATTCTGATGATGACCATTTTTCGCATCATCGTCCCGAAACGCTGGATTCTGAATTCCAGTTTTAGGATCCATTGGAAAACTCCCCCCGGAATGATATGGATCTGTTTTTACTCCATTTGTGTGCGAACGTTGACCATTTAGGGCTGGTTTCTGAGGAAAAAAGAGTTGGTTCAATGAACCAAATTTTTATTACTCTGGAGAAAACCACGCGTTCGTTTTCAGTGCTGATTAAGATTTACCTCAATATCAGAACCAATATTCCAACCAATACAATTCAGTAAATCATCCGATAGTAACCATCTAACGAAGCTGTTAATTGGAGGACTAATTAACTTAGGATTCAGCTTACGAGGATCTTGGGGCTTTGTAAGAAAGGATATAAGAAGTCCAACAATCACAGTAAGGCAACATGCTATTGCGGAGTACCAAATGTAGGAGATGCGATATAGCTCAACCAGTCCACCCCTAAAATGTAAGTGAAGACAATTCATGAAAAATGAGTTTCTGTGACAAGCATCTTTACTCTAGAGTTTTAAAATGCACGTCACCCTGGTGGAAGAGGAGGTGGTGGAGGTAAAGAAAAGTTTCCGAAATCGCAACCCTCCACATTAATAGGTAACTGGTGGACAAGAATTTGTTTCGTGGCGATGGCCACGTTTGCACCCAAACCAATCCATAGGGTTATCACCAATGAGATAATAGTCCCCCCCAGAGCACCTATTTTATTGGCCCAAGGAAAAAACATTCCAAGCGTGAAAACACCGAGTTGTGGACCTGGGAAAAATGAACTTTCTTATCATGCATGAACTAAAGTTACATCAAATATCAACGTCATTGGTTGCATATGAAAAGAATGTTGGTTAAATACATTAATGTGCTTTTTATGATTTTGACAGATAAAAAGGGAGAAAATGTCTAAAAAATGAATATCTTGTTTTGTATTATGTAGATGATTGTACGACATTTGGTATAAAACAAATGGTATAAAGTCCATAAGGTATAAACCAAATGGCATAAAACCAAGAGAGATAAACGAAATTTTTAACTAAGTTCTGTAAAATAAAGCCAAAATTTAATTTTAAAATCGTCGGGACATGTCATTTAGTCGTAAGCAACCGTCTTGAAAAACCGTTTCAATTAAAAAATTCAAAATTTCAAATTTATACCATTTGTCGTTAGACCTTTTGGTTTATACCATTAGTCTTTATACCAATTGTTTTATACCATATGTCGGCACACCATGTAGATACCTCCAATAATTCCAAAGATACTCAGTGCAGCTTGCAAAACACCCCCTAATCTTTCCGCTACAAACACGAAACCGAAAGATATAAGCCCAAAGGCCAGAGCTAAAAGCTTTGAGACTTTTGTAGCTGTTTCGTCAGAGATGTTCGGATAAAACACTCTTTTAATAAAATCTTCCAGGGTTATAGCGGCCAAACTGTTGAGTCCACTTGAGACGGTGCTAAATTATTAAAACAGCAACATCTCATCAAAACAGCCCTTTTCAGTGCAGTCAAGATGCATGCATGCATGCATATATTTTGTCCCACCTCAGAGCACCGGAAAAGATTCCAGCCACAAACAAGCCGGGAAGACCTGGAAAAGTTCCTAGTGTATCCATTACAAACAGCGGGAAGAGCTGGTCGGCAGTGCGAACTCTCTGAAAAATTACGCCTTTATATTTATGGAGTCATTTTTGTTTTTTAAGTTTCCCCTTGAATTTTTTCAAACCTGTGATATCATAGGATCACAAGATGAGTATCTAGCATATATCACCAGTCCAGCATAACAGCATAATGACAAGATTCCGACCAGACCGAAGCAATTCACCAACAATGCCCTGATATGAATAAGAGATTTCTTAATAGGTTTAATCTCGCATTCCACAGTTTTAGAACACTTACCATTGAGCCTTCCTCTTGGTTGGCACGCTAAGGTATCTCTGCACCTGAGCTAAAGAATTAAGAAAAGAGAAATTAGCCAACATTTTCTTAAACTAAAATACAAACTTTAGGAAACTTTTACCTTGATTGCACCCGTATACGGTTATCCACATAAAGTATCCTCCAATGATTAAACCCCAAACCGTATGTCTAGTTCTGGGATCAAGGTCAAAGCTGTGGAAAGAAGGAAAAGAATTTTGGAGAAAAATGAGATTGCATAGGTTTGATTAAAATATGCACATTATGCCTTTCAAGTGAATGACTTCGCATCGCATTTTTTTGCGCAATGAATTATGAAATGTAAATGATGAAAAGTCTTACTTTAAGAACTCTATACGTCCTCCTTCTTCTGAAATTCTCCAAACTTCGGAATGCCCACCGACGTCAGATGCGCCCTATTTCGCACATATTTATTTTTTACAGATATAAAGTTGTCTTTACTTGATTACTTTAAATTAATTAAAATAATACCTTGAAAATTACTACAAACATGGCAGCAAACATTATAATGACTTGGAACGTATCAGTCCATACCTAAAAATTTTGATTTAGGAAATCAGTACAATGGTTGATAAGATTAATGATATTTTTAAGATTAAGCTAGCTGGTTTAAAAACTCTATATTCATACCACAGCTTTCATTCCTCCCTGAAATATTTTTAAAATACAGTTTTAAATGACAGTTCAACTACTTTCCAGAATGAAAAATTGCAAAACATAATCAGTAACTGCGTTTATCATCAAGCCATCAAAAATCATCTCACCAAAGTTGTATAAAAGGTGCAAACAAAGAAAATAGCGACGACGCATCCATATATGTTCAAGCCAGTGACTATTGGGAAATTTCAAAATTAAGGCATTATGATCATAATTGCTGGTCTCTGGTCCTAAGTATGATTTAAAAATAGCTTTACCTTGACTCAGCGCAAGGCTTGGGGCATAAACGACAATAGCCATGTAGATAGTCTGTATTGAAAGTGCAACCGATATATTTTAAGATCGCCTTTATAGGTTTGCACGAGTGATAACGATAACATAACAAACAATAACAGTATTTTATTACCATCTGTATTATAAAGAGTCCGGATCCAAGTTGACGAACAGATTTGCCGAATCGCATCTCCAGATACTACGGTTAAGAAGAAAGCGGCGCATCAAAAAACCGGTAGGTGCAATTGCAAAGCAAAACGGTTCAGTGCGTGACGCAAATGTCGGTAATAAGAGATACGAAGAGGGTAAAAACATGATATAGAAACCAAGTCAAGTGGAATTTTTTAGTCTCAACATGTCCAATTGTGGATTGTAAACGTCTAGACATCATTATCTTGTTCGTATACCTGACACTCTTATGCAGAATTCTAGCCGAATTCAACGATTCAACTTATATAATGTTCATGCATATTATTCATGTGCATTATCCTTTAAAACTAGTCAAATAGTATCACATGTTATTTTGATTGAAAAGCGCGTACAGTCGCGTTAGGTCACATTTTGTTTCGGCACTTTTATTGTTTCTATTTTTCTCCATTATATTAATAGCGTTGTTACCTATTACCTCATATGCCGACGTGAGCTGAAGATCGTAAAACACTGGAAGATACAGAAAGGCTGCGGATGCCGTCACAAAGAGGTACGAAATTCCTATCACCCAGTATTGTGTACCTGATACAATGATAGAAAATCAATTGATTGCCAATTGTCCCAACACCCATTTAATTCGCAATTTAAGCTAGTGGCTGTCGGAAAACCGTTATTAGAGGAATGATTGTAAATTGGTTGTCAATTGTCAATGTATAAAGCACGTTTGTAATGTATTAGTGTATTATTTTTATTTATTTACCTTTGGAGTAAATTTCGGCGGGTGTCCCCAATAAAGTAATTGCTGAAATAAACCTGTCCCATAAAAAGTTGCATGCTTATTATTCACCGTCATCACAATATTTAAATCACATAAACGTCTTAGTCATAAAGATCAGGATTAGCGTTCGAATTTATGATTTTTAATTGCTATCATGAGTAAGATACAAATAATAACAGCCAACTACCTATTGCCGAAAAAAGCTAAAAAGCCGAAATAATAATAACTAATTAAGATGCAATAATATTATCGAGGAATTATATGCCCTGTAATTTGCTCGAATAGCCGCATTATAATCTGAGCGGTTTCTTCTGACAATTAAGCAGTTGCTTGTTATAATCTGGTATTTAAAATCGACTATCGACTCATAATTTTAATAGTCGTTTCATAATGCAATATAATAATAAGTCAATCCCCGTTCATGATGGTGATGATGATTTAAGGTTATCTTTAGATTGATTGAGCTTTCCTTAATTCATAATGATTTCATCATGAGGTAAGCAGTTGAAATAGGTTTATGGTAAAACATTAAATCAAATCTAGTTCATATTTAGGTTATTATTAGGCAATCAATAGTGTGATGTGATAAAGAATTCAAAATTGCCGAGTCAGGAAGTACTAGATATCCTAATTTAAAGAGCAGGCGTTCTAAAGACTTTAATATAATATTTTGTTAGCATTTCCTATTCAAATGTCAATATATTTTCAACATGCGGAGAAATAATCGTTTCAGTGCATTCTTTTAAGTACATATGTATGTTGATTGAAGCTAAAAAAAAGTCGCTGGAAATGGAGTGACTACATAATGATAATTCCTGCTTCAAACTGTTCCACATTGTCTTGTAAACAACATACCTACTCAAAATGAATCTACTTTGTCCAGCGCGTCATGTTTTATCCAGCTCATTATATTTAATTGCGTCTACTTTAAAGTTACAACTGCCCATTGTTCGTTTTTAATGAATGGCAAGAACATTGTTAAATTCACGAGTTAATTTGAATTGAAACAAGCATTCCATGACTGGACACATCCAAGGTTTTTGTGTATTAATAACATTTTTTGACTCACGAGTTTGTTTGCTTGTTTCTGTTACTCTAAGCAAAAAACTGAATTGATAGAATGGCTAGAAAAGTATCTTACGAAGCTATGAGAGACGAAGCAATGGGGAAGACTCCTAAGCTTCTGCCTCCCATCAAGAACTCGCTTGTCGTTTTTTGCTTGTTTCCAGTGCACCCGTAGAACAAACCGATTCCAGCGGAAACAGCAAGCATCAAACCAAAAACCAGGTATTCTGGCCAGCCGAACAAGTCTGAGAGTGCCCCAGTAGGGGAGGCTTCTGTTACGTTATTCATTGTTATAAGGACACTTGGCTGGGCTTACTTCCTTTGTGACTTATGTTATATTTCTTACTCAACAAGCTACAAGTAATTTTAACTGCACTGCACTTTAAACTTATGCATGAATTTATTTCTAAAACAGCATATTATTATGTCATATACAGTTCATCATTTTGAAAATCGTTTCCAAAACTTAGCCTTGGGTACATAGTTTGTAGATTATCTCGTCACAGTTTTATTTGGAAACTACAAATAATGCAGTCGACCAAATGAATCTAAAGCACAAATTTTTCTCAAATCTAAAGTTTACAGATCAATTTTTGACTTTTCAAATTCAGAATGATAAAATCTACACGAAATATAGGTTATTCGTGATTTGAATTATAAACAACAACTTAAATACAACTACACATATTGATTTTCCATTAACAGGAAACAACTAGCAATGTACATGTGGTGTGAAGATGTCACTTTCAATCGATCTAGTCGATCAGATGAACTCGGGAATTTCCCGATAAAAGTATTTTACTTTGCTAATCTTTCGATGTCTACTTGTTCACCTATATACCAAACTGTTCGCTAGACTTTAAAATATGTTATTTACTATCTATATACTCTAGTGTAGTATTCTAAAAAGGAATCGTGAATATTCATGAAGGCAATCGGTCTTCTCGTCGTCTTCGCTTGCGTTTAACCGTTCATTTAATGAAGCTTCGTGCCACGATTCTAGCGCAAAACGGTAGAAATCCTATTTGACAAGTAGACAGGTGATGCCGAAAACCCTCTTTTTCGCATCGCATCACCAAAATGAAAGATCTATCGTTAGATCATGAATTATATCTATCATGATACAATGCTCTTTCCTTTACGATACGATAACAGGTATTTTTTACCTCTCTGCATTAAATTATTTTAATTATGGCACTTAATGTTCTGCACAATAAAACGAAAGATGTGGTTGATGTGATGATAGTGATGTGATATGATAGCATTCTCTTGCTTTTTATTTGATATGACGTGACAATGCAGACAATGCAATAGTAAAGACGAGACGACGCTCTCGATGCCACAGTCTTCAAGATCCTTTAATGTGGTTACCACAAAATAACGAAATAAGTGAGGAAACTTTTTCAGGAAAATAGATGAACTGGTCCTAAAATATATTTTATGACAAACGTAGTGGTGATAAACAAATACTAGTTTTAGCTGCTGTTAACTTTTAACTTCGTATTCAAAAGGTGCATGCACGTTTCAAACTGGTGATGATAATGGCGAGAGCGTTTGTTGATGAAAGGCAAATGTAATATGTACATATCTATTCATGATCCCATTTATTATGCATTGTTTGGTGCGATGTAAAACTAATGCAGTTGAAATCCGATCCTCATTCAAAAGATAATATGCAGGTGTATGTATTTAAGCATTTTATATTTTCAGCAAAAAAATAGAAACCGTTCTAATCATAACATCCTTCATCCCTCTTTACCAATATAACGGGCATAGCTTACACGTTGCTAGCGTGCATACATAGATATAGATTACCTTAAGGTGCATAAAATACGAAGCTATCGCATGGCATCTCACATAGTATATGCTTTGCCATAGATAGAAGGCTGCCAGAAGGAAAGGTTAATCTACCACCAAAACTGTTTCCAATTTGGTAAAATCAACTTTAGCAAAACTAAAGTTGAGCCAGTTTATTCTTAGCTTTGCTGGAATGAGTGGGATTTGCGAACATTAATTACATTAATGATGTTGAAAGCTGGACAAGACAAATACGTTGCGAATTCTATGTAGTTGCATTATCTTTTTAATTAAATACTTGCTAATTGCTTGCTTGCTTTTGCATAAAAAATGTCTGTTTAAGTAATCTCCTGTTATCGATTAAGGAAAAAAGACGACAGGAAAGAAGCGTTAAATCCAGAACCTTATTCTTTGTACAAACTCTGATGATGTACTGACGTTATTGTACAACTTATTAATTCTGAAATCGAAGTTTGTAACATGTCGTGTTCCTCTGTGCATAAAAGACCTTCTGATCGATGCATTTTGAAGACATGTGTGCCATGTGCCACGAAGTGTATAACAATGCAAAATAGTGACGTCCGTCCGTTTATGATACATAAACGATTGAAAGTAAGTAGGTTCATTTTCATTTATAAAGCTCTGAAGGTCATAGCCATCGTAGTTGCATTGTTGAAATTGTAATGATCATCGCTGATTGCTGATGCTGGCGGCATCAGATATCTGAACTATGTATCTCATTTTTATTTAATTCAATTGTTGCTTGTTTTAACACCTCTTTCGAATAAAAAAGGTTGTAGACTATGCAAAAAGTGCATTGAATAGATCCGCCTTTGTTCGAGGGTTCACATGAGCATGGCACACAATCAAAGAGAACTTCGTTGCATGTAGTGATTACTTATATTTATGTTGGTAGCGCATGCATTTTGCTTGTTGCACCATTCAAAAAATCTATCATTTTATTTTATGTGAAAAAGTCATTATAGAAAGCTTGCAACTACATACTTTGATTCCATAATTTACGCTACACTTACCTACATGGAACAAATGTGCGGCTGCTGCTATGCATAACGCTCTATCTGAAGTTGCCTTGCCCTAAATTATATTTGCCCAATGTTTAATACATGCAGGCATACATCAGTTACAACAAAATTAGAATCCAGACATATCGTAGAGTCTCACGTGTTTCAAGTCGCTTAAGATTGCGATGCTGCTGTTTCATCATTAAATTATGGAATTCCATAATCAATTTTCAGGAAATTCACGATCATTGAGTAAAACCTTGATTAAGATAGACTTCAATGACTATTAAAATAAGCATTCTAACTGGATGCCGATCTCTGGGAGTGGCATCTTTTTCCAGCCCTTTCGTTGAAGCAACTTCTGTACTTACTTATCTAAATTTGATACTGGTTAAATGTGGGGTTTTCCCATATTTCCATTTTCCACCTCACACTGCATACAATAATATGTGTGTCCTTTTAGAAATAAGCGAGACATACCTCAATGAAATTGCTAAATGCAGAGTCGTTAGACGATTTTTAATTTCAAGATGTCATTTTCTTAGAATTTCCCTGAAAACTATAGCTTCTGAGCAAGTCAGGAGTTTTATTTTTAAATTTTAGATGACAGTTGCTGATTTTTAGAATTTGTAGTAGTAGGCGTGGCGTAACACCTGCAACACAACGCAAAGTAAGATTTCAATTATTATTTGTGATTAGTAAGATTTCAATTCAAATGTGTGATGATGACAACACGTCAACTCGTCAAGTTCATCTGAAAAATCGTTCAAATCCGGCCGACAAAGCCAGTTCATTAGCAGTAACAAGAACAAACAACACACGCACACGGCATACAATGACCAAAAAACACGTAATGCTGTAAATTGTGAAGACAATAAAAGTTGTAACTATTCTATGCTCACGGAGAAGAACATTTCAACAAACCTACTAAACTTTGCTCTCGTGAATTCGGATTTGTTTGTTTTTCCAACTCACATGCTTAGCATCCATGGGATCCGGAAATATTTATAGTAGACATTATGTACGTTGCTGTGAATATGAATGCATCAGAATTAGATGAGCAGGCAATATGATGATGACAATTCGCTGTAAAAATTATATTTGTGTGCATGGCTTAACTATTGTTTTTAATTCAATTTATTACACAAACTTGACGTATTTTACACCAAGGGCAAAACTAAGCCTACATACGTAGGTATTCATATTTTACAGGAGGACTGCTAGAATTTTATTTACTTATATCGTAATTAATAATTTTATTTGCAAACGAAGACCAATTAAACCAAATCAATATTGATACACTACACGTTTTTCCCCAAATTTATTTTCATGATAAACAAGGACATTTTATTTAAATCTTGCCAAATCATGTCGTGTTGTACTTCATTCGGTACATTGGACATGCAGATTTCCCGAGTTCGAAAAGATTAGTTCCCGGAATAATTTATTATTTGGTACACTTTTTGCATACTTTTACTTTCTGCGTTGAACGAATAAAAATGTATTTACATACATTTTCATGCATGTATTTTCTTCAATATAAGTTATAATACGTAATGTAATTGTGCTTTGATTAAACTAGAATAAACTTAGGTATGTGGCCTTCAAAGTAAATTTTATTTTTAAAATATCCTTTTCCACTCGTGTTACTTCTTTTTTTACGGTACAAGGAAATGTGCATCGTATATAATTACTACAGTCAAACTACAAAAAATGAAGTGAAAGTCCATGGATGAAACATCTCCAAACGGTTAATGCATCAACAATTTAGGCATATGGTCTACTAGTTTATTTTAATTTTTATAATTTGTAATAATGAAGTTACGATAAATAATTCTGCTGAAATTTTCACCCCCGCGTTCACTTTTTCCTTCCGAAACAGGATACTGCATTGAAAGCACAGTATCTTGAGTAGGACGACCGCTTTCTTGTTTGATCATTGTTTCTGTCAAAGTCCGAGATATATCGAGCCCTGTTATTCGCGCCCAAGTGTCTGGCCAAATAGCTGAGAATGATGCCGATGTCAACTGGCTGTTCCAACGGTATCCCGGTTTCCGAAACTACTGGAACAGACTGGAAAATAAAATCTGAGATTAGGAATTTGCAGGAAATATTGACTCCTATATATAAGCCTCTTTACTTCAGATTTTTTTCTGAACGAATGTAATGAAAACAAAATATTCCCTCAAATGAAATTCAAATCTATAGTACAATCTTCCATTGAGGTCTCAAAAGCTTTGTCGATGGATATGAAAACAACCCAGAGCAATTTATTTTTAATGATTCCTTGAATGTAAATAGATTCCCTTTATGTAATACATGTTCTGGAAATGTAACCTCAGCTGAATGAATTTTTCTACTGTTGAAGACATGTATAGGTACACTCATTTGTTTCATCATGAGAACTTCTGTAAAATGAGGTGAAGCGGAAATGTCATTAAATTGTTTCTGCTGACGTAGATCCTTCAACAAAATTTCTATTTCCATTTAAATCTAGAAGTAACTTGAGAAAATATATGTAATTTAGAAGATTGGGGTAAGATGAGACAAACTCCATATGTTTTTATGTAGTTGCTTCAAAATTGTTAATTTGAAGAGGGGAAACAATTTTATTATTGTCCGGTAAAAGATCTTATTGCGGGGAAAATTTTCTACTATGTAGCTTCTTTTATGTACCATCAGTACATATAATTAAAACTCTACTTCTTCCCATGTTCTGTATGATCTATTTTCCAATACTCGGATGAAAATACACAAATTCATGATTTTAAAGCAGCGACACATTCAGTTTTTTTGTAAAATGGTTTCTCCTTACATTGAAGTCCACAAGCTGTGGATTATTTTCATGATTCCTAAAAGCCTGTCTGGAAGCCGAAACGAATCCGATTTGATCCTCATTTGAGTTTGCTGGAGCAGCAAAGCTATTGTTGACCAGGAGTAGTAGAATAAGGGGCACCCCGAGAATGACAACTTTGGCCATCATCCAGTTCGCAGCAGATGTGGACTTCATCATATTTATGGTAAGTTTGCTGGTTTTAAATGAAAAAGGTCTCGATGGAAGGAATTGGCTCCGGTTTTGATTCCTGTGGTCCTGTGATTTTCCTCTGTCTGCATCAATGCGTTCAAAAATGAGGTTTTTTTGAATTGAAAGATAATCTCAAAAGCTTTTCATAAGTGAAGGCAAATAAGCGGGATATAGTTCAAGGCTAAAAAGTTATAAAACATATTTATATACTCTCCCACTCAATTTTCGACTTTGCGACAGATAAGCTCGTCTTAGTCCTACTGTCCTTATTGTTTGGGAAAGTAAAACGAAGATTTGCAGGAGAAAGAGCAATTTTAGTGTGGATGATTTTCAAATTGATTTTTTACAATTCATTTCTTACTTTATTCAGGAAAATACAGCTTGTCTCATTTTTCGTTAGCAAAAGTTCGAATTCAAACTCGGATTCAAATTTAAACATTAGGTTGCGTCATATCATTTCCAAATGCACATTGTATTGCAGAAACTTGATCACACATGCATACATAGTTTTGAAGGGGAAAGCCAATTACTACAGTTGCAGAAATGATATTCCTTGAGGCTACAATCCACAGTCCGGAAGGAAATCGTTCTGTGAAAAGTCATGCATTGGAAATATGTTATTGCGCAAGGTTAAAGTCCTGCCAACGTGATGCTTGCATGTGAAATCAAGCCTTCAAAGCAAATGTTTTATTTTCTCTGGATTACAAATTCTATTAAAACATTAATGTCGTACATTTATAACATTTTTAACGAAATCGAAATGTTAAGGATGCATCATACTCTTCATCGAAGGGCTTTGGGATCTATCGTTTATTTATCAACTAAATGTAATTATTCGGAAAGTTTTCGTATGAATATTAATTATTGACCTATATAGTAGTTTTGAAATTCTTAGATTTCCAAATTCTGCTATCTCCGAAAGCAGATTTTTCAACAGGTGGACTTTGAACTTGTATTTGATGTCTAAGTACAAAAATTGAGGAAAAGCCCAGGAAAGCATGATGGCAAATGGTGCGTTTCTCACCAAAATGACAGTCAACAAAGCCTTTAAAAAACTTACAAAATAGAAGCATCAATAGAAAGCTTTGTAGGCCAAGGTAAGGCACTGTTGTCGGCAAGTCGTGACTATGTATTGTCAACTTTCCTTTCATATCGCCCTCACCGCAAAAAATTACGGCCTACGCTCGTTTTTTTGACAAAAAGAAACGCATTTCTTTTTGTCAAAAAACGAGCAGGGTAGGCCATTCATGGTAAAAGCTTCATTGACAAAGACTTTGCAGGATTAAGCAAAAGAAGAAGTCAAAAAAATAATGCGACTCTAAAGCATAAATTGTTAACTACTATACGAAGACAAATAAAGCTATTTAGCTATGTTTTCTTTTCTGGAGAAAACAGATAGGCATCTATCAAAAAATATTTTTTGTTGTTTCAGTACTTACGTGTATTTAGTAGAAGATGAAGCACGTTTTATTTATTAACTCGTTATTGTAGAAAAATAAGCTGTCCCCGTCAAACAACCGCTGTTGATGTGGTAGAAGATCTCTTATTCGCCGTTTTCTCTCGGAAGTAGGAAAAAAGGGTGAAGAGACTGAGAAAAGATTTTGTGAGAGTAATTATATGCTGGAAACTGTGTAAGACAATAAGGGAGGCAAAAAAGCTAGTCTTGTTACTCGATTATCCTCTCTTTTTTACTGACAATAAATGAGTAGTTGCTCTTGTTGTGGAAATTCACTTCTCCTGTCGCACCGCACGGGGGTAAAAGAGAAAAGGAGAAAGCTGTTTGCAAATAAATGCCAGATGCTGCACAGATCCAGACAAAAACTGATTGAAGCGGGGAGAGAAAAGAGAAAATTGTTATTTTTCCTGCTCTCTATCTACAACAAAATGTCGATCTCTGGGTCTTTTGATATACTCTTTGTAGAATATTGAAAATCTAAATATGAACGTAATTGTTTTCAATATAAAAATGATTTCTTTTTTTACTAAGAGTAAATTGTCTATGTCTTGCTAGTTTTAAGGGAGAATCCTGAGGAGAAGTCAATTTCTCTCTGCCGAGAGGAATAGCGGGGAGTCGTGGCTTTATATAGGGAAAAATTGTTGAGTCAGATGAACATACACTTACTTACCACTGACACTTTATTTTATTCTGCATCTCTGAGAAGTAAGATACTGAGAGGGATATGCTTTTCATCTCTTGTCCTATGCTAAAAGCTTTAGCCACCAGACCAGTTAGAGGATGAGTACAGAGGGAAAGTTCCAGCACGAGAAAAAAAACTTTCTCTGAGACAACCAAAATATTGTGGCTCTATCTTTCGTACATTAAGTGTATGGTCCCACGTCATGTTTTATATGGGAGCAGATCCGGATCCGAGCGAGAGAGATTGTCATGATAATGACGATGATGATACAACAGAATTCCTAATCCGCCCTGCCTATTTCATGATATCCTTTACTGCGTAATAATAAGTATCATAATGGGGATGTTGTACTTTTCAGTCATCATCATTACAAAGAGAGTTAAAAGAGAAAAGCACTCTCTCCCTCACGTGATAATCCGGATATCATCCCACTTCACACCATGAAATACACATATACACCTCCGGAAATCAAGGATGTTGCCTTTATCCATGAGGGTTTGCTTGCTTTCTATTTAGACGTAAACCCTTCAGTTTGCACGAGGACTTAGTACGCTAAATTCCATGGTAAAACTGTGGCATATTTTGGACTAAAGAGAAAGTGTTATATGATTCTTCGTTGAAACCACTTTCACTTTAAAGTCATATGAAGGGGAGGTCTTCACCATTTTAACTCGATGCTACGTGGGCAGCAAGGATAATGGCAATAATTGGCATTAAATTCTCTATGCATATTGAATGAGTACAGCATCGAATTTTCTCTAGCTTTAACAAAGAAACGTCAAAAATGACGAGGTGCATATTTCATGAGATTTTGTTATTTAATCCCCATTTACTTATTGGTACTCTCAATGAACTAATCTATGCAGTTTTGGTAGTGAAATATTTTTTATGGGCCGTCCATGATGCATATTATATGAAAGGATTTGTCAATATTTTAGATAAAATATTTCCTTCCAAAAATTGGTCATTAAAATAATCGTAAGAATTATTCGTCTTCATTCATCAACATCGCACGCCGCTGTCACCAAGGTATATCACAATGTAATATCATGAGAAGGTCGAACACGGGTTTGGCCCTGCCTTGAAGTACCCAAGCAAACTTAATTTGTCAAAGAAATCTACTTCAGGTGAAATGTTATTTTTTCATCATCCTCTCTTACGTAAGAAAACCTCAAAAAAGGGAATTCGTAATTGTGGGAGAATTTATAAGTCCAGGGGTTGGATAAATGTAGAGGACAGCATTGTAAGGCTCATGCAAGTCAAAAATGCACTTAAGAATTTCCGGAGTTGGCTTAAGTAATCAAGAATGACTAACTGAATCCCTTTGAGTGGGATTACTTATTCCAAAAACTGCTAAGTAAACCCTTCGAAAGTATAAATTTATATGTTTATCACGGACATTAAAAGCTCATTCGTTTTAGTAGTGTTTCTACGAATAAATAAGCAGCCATGTTGTCCGCGCGGCTTGACCTTATTTCGAAATCATGGGCCAGTCAATACTAAAGCAGATAATAGTAAAGTACATTTCCATTAATTTTTTCTCGTTCAAACTGCCACTTGTTTTAAGTAGACATACCACTACCACACCACATTATATTCATTTATTCGATTGAGAAAGAATTAGAAAGTACTGCGAGCATACTGTAAAACATCTGGAGAAAATTAGAAAAATAAATTAGATTGCGATTGCATGAAGTTGTTATTCATTGGAAAACGTTTTTGGACCATGGTAGTGGGCGATAAAAAGTTGATGTGTGATGTAAAAGTGACTATGTAATCATCATCAGTTCATCACCGTCCACTCATCAAAGGATTAAATTGTCATCAGTCACCTTCACCAAGATACTATTTATGTACAAAAGGGTTATGAAAAATAGGTTCCCGGTTCTTATCATGTTCATTTGAATTCACATTTATGCAATGTACACGAAATAGGTGTATCAAAGGAATATTTTATGAATGAACATTTTTAAAAATCAAAAACCTCATTTAAAAGCCGAAAAGCAAACCTCACAATCGGTAGACTCTACATTTCCCCCTATATTTAGCATCAAATCGATCAAAAGTGTACCTAATGCACTTTGAATATTATGTCACTTGGCTTCACATCTCCAGACAGAAAAATATAGAACCGAAGCATTATCACTGCGGTCTAATCTTCAACGCGTAGATTTTGGACGTCTTTTTGCAGTCGAGAATTCATTCCTATGACCTCCTTTTTTTCCTGAACGAAGAAAGACCATTTTCTCCCTTTGAATACTTTGCATGAAAATCTTCTTCTATTTTGTTTTTTTCACCTTTTGTTATTCACCTTTTTTGCCATCGCACTGCACTGCAGTTCTCCCGCACCATGTCTTACCTCAAAATCCCCGAGAATTGAAGCCGTAAAAATGTGGTGCTTTCTTCCAAATCACTTTAACCCCTCAGATGCAAACGGACATTTTCCTCCAAGAGGAAAGAAGTCAACATGGCATTTCAATAAATAATTTTATTGTAGCAAAACCCCCTTTCCCATTACATTATGTACTTGGACCAACTGCATTTTACTACGCATTATTTTCACTTGGAGTAGTTTACGACCACGCAAAGTAAGGAATAAGGTGAGTGGTGTGATATTAGCATTTTTAACTCATGAGACTGCAAAAATATCTTTATTTCCTTGGGATGTATTCTTGTTCCATATAAAAAGTCTCAAGTCTCCCCTTTCCATAAATCCTGAATGTTTCACGCTGCCAACAGATAAAAATCAGTAAAGCGTCAAAACTCGTTTCTTTATCTTGCATCCTTCGGAGATTTGCTTCCCATGACATAGCGTAAGAATATAAAACTGACTTCTGGTCCTATTTCCACTTCCCCGAGAATCAAAACAAAAAATCCCATTAATGTGGCCAAATCAGAATCAGTAAAAAGATCTTTCCCCTACGCAAGCAGAGAAGATCTTTGTTGTAAAACATGCAACACCAAAAACTAGAAATATCGGTATAGTCTGAAGAATGTGTGTATACACATCTCCTTTTTTATCAAGAAATGAATTTAATGAAGTGAAAAGCATCAAAGATGTCAAAAAGGAAAGAAAAGAAAAAAGTAAAGTGAAGAAAGATGCTCCACTCTCTTTTATTTTTGTTTGAAAGTTTTTATGCAAGAAATGGAAAGAACCAGGTACACGTGCGGCTTTTAAGAAAGATAGGCATTATAAACTACGTTTACTCTCATATTTATCCGTTTTCCAGACACTTGTATTAATGGCATTATGACGAAAATGTATATTGTTTGTTGCTACAAAGCTACTTCTCATCTTTCAGTAACCCGGAAAAAATTACTGTTACCGGCTTTGTTTCAATTTCAATTTGCTTTAAAAGACGTACCATTTTGTCTCAATAATACTTGTTATTTCACTAAGATTCTAAGGATCATTTAAGGCTTCATTTCTTTTACTACTGCTTACCCAGTATTATTTTGCTTGTTTGTCGCACATGCTGTGTTGCATGTCCCTACACGGATCAATATACCAATAAGTTTAAGAAGGCACCTTAAACTTTAAATAATGCACGCTTGATGACGAGTTTGACTATCGGTAAATCTTAATCCGCGTGTACAATTGCTGTGGATCGTGTCTTCGCATATTAGTCATGCATTAGATAATATTGGCTTATTTTCTAGATAATGTATAGTCCCGAAATAAAGATTATCCGAAAAGTCGGCTCGACAAGAATCATTTTTATTGATCCAATAAGCTTTGCCAGAGACAATTTAGTATTCTGAAGGTTTTACAAAACTGTTCTCATTCCAGCACGAATTTGACAGGCTTCATTTCATGCATACAAATCAGCAATGGAAGTTAATGCAACAAGCAAGGACACACACGACAAGAGATAATGAAAAATAAAAAATATTATTGTACAAAAAAGTCGCTAAATTATTATACTCCTTCATTTTGGAAAAGTCCCATGAGACCAAATTCTTCATTCTCCTTCGTTCAGAATATCAGAGGAATAGTACAGCACGTCACTTCAATAAAATGACAGTTTTACCAAATTTGACATTTTTATTGCTTTCCCTCGATCAACTATTTCCCCATACATATATGTATTCTCCATTGCAATATAATGAATTGTCGAGGCTCAATCATTTTCTGTTCTTCTGACGAACATAAATACTTTTTACTTCTCCTAATCAAGTTCTGTTTTTCTTCTTTTTTATTACGCGGAAGCAGGTACTATCAAACTTACATAGCGGATTAGGGAGAGTTGTTGACTCAACTTTTTACGTAGGCGAGGAGGGGAAGCAAAGGGATGTCATCCAAAGTCCACTGTCCAGCCAAGCCAGTTTGGCTAACCTCATTTAAATTGCATTATCCAGGTTCGAGAGCAGAGAGTGCAAAGGGTGAAATATAATTTATCCACATACTTTCCACACTAGAAAAGGCAAATTAACTGTGAAGAGTCCAAATGAAAGACATCTAATCAAACTGAATAGGTAGCTACGAAATGATGGAAGTGGCAGTGGAAAAGTTTTGCGAACAAATAAGCGAATATAAAAAATGTATCTCTATTGAAGAGAGGAGCCGTTATGAAATGATGCTGAATGTAGTGGTATCAGTGGTGTTGGTGGTGGTGGTGGTGACGTTTTTCGGAATGGGTAATACTAGAGCCGAAGGGGGCGGTAGCTGACTTCTACACTGTGAAATTATGTAGTATGTATAGCATACATACGTGTTGACTTGTTGACGCGTTCATTTTTAATACGATTTCTCCATATAGCCACCACTATCATCATCATCGTCATCATGATATACATAAATAATATGATTCAATCGTAAAATTCCAGGGAATGTAATACAATTGAAGTGTTTTCCTTATCATTTATAGCAGTGAAGCAAGCAAGTTGTGTATAGGGAAAGAAAAAGAGTTAATGGAGCACCCCCACCATATTTTTATTACGCTGCGAGCAAACCCTTTGCCAAAAAAGTTTCTTAAATATAAATCCTGATGCAACAATGAACCTCTTCCATCCAACGGTAGTATGGGTCTGTTGACTTGAGACATGATTACGAGATATTTTTTTCAAGTATATATATGACTTGTAGAAAGTTGGCCGGATGCAACAGTTGCGGAGACGAGGTATAATGTGAATGAGTGACTGGATATTGTATACTTCAAAGCCAGAGAAAAAAGGCTTTGTTGAGTAAACACGTATCCTATATCAGAGAAGACGATCACCATTTCGGGCTTTCCGCCGCCTTCGCTCCGATATTTTTTTCTCCCTGTGTACGTAAGCGTAAAAGCAACCACTTGACGCTACTTTTTAGAAGAGCTCAAACTGATCAAGACATCCACTTCATACAACACTCAACTTTCTCCCTGAGAGCTTTCTCGACGGACCGATGGGAGTGTTGTTTTTTTGAATGATATGCATATACGATTACAGGGATTCCTGAGAAAACTAAGATTACAAAAGTGAGTATCACTTCCCTTGAAACTGAAGTGGTCATTCGAAAAATAATTGGTACTGCGAGTAAAACGTATAAATCTATTCTTACCTAGAAGGCAGATAATTGTGCTGAAGAAACGTAAAAGTAGGAAGTTTAAACATGAGTGGATCGTGAGAGAAACTTTCCGTATTGACACAACTACTGGATAATATGTTGAAACGCGGGAAGTGACAAACAATTAAAAAAGTAATTAAAGATACACAATACGTACGTATATGTGTCAACAGTAATTATTACATACGTCGATGAGAAATAAAGTGCATAGTGGTTATCGTCATCATCAACTTTAACCGTTCTTCACACGTCATTAAGTATTATTCCCATTACCTTCCATGCGCATAGCCCAACAAAAAGTATTTTAGCCATGTCGTACTTGAAGCACGCTATTTTTACGTTCTGCATTGTCCTCGTCGTATCCTATTGCGGAGTTACTGGATATGCGATTGGTAACAGGGATTCGAAACAGCAGCTGCAACTAACACCGTCGTTGCCAGGACCTACAACCACGGAGAAAGAAATCGAAACCAAGACAGAACAATCTACAACCACCACCACCACCTCCCACCATGTGCCACTCGACATTGCTTCAAGTAAAACCAGAACTCACCTCCTGGTCAAACGTGAAGTCAGCCAGCCGGGTAATGGCGATGAAACGAGAGTTAATGGCTTGTATGATCCTGGCTTGGTGAGAAAGATTCAAACTTTCTTTTGTTTTTATGCAGAATAACCAAATGATTTTCTGTGATAACATATTCCACAAAAGAGGCTACCTAAAAGTTTCTTCTGCCCTTTTCGAGCTTCCCTTAACTTCGTACATAGATTTGTCTGTGCATTTTCTTTCTATCCCATGCATGAGCTGAAGTTCACCTGGAGAGCTTCTGGTTTGTTTCTTCATCGTAATACCTTAGGGTTTCTGACTCCTCTAGGGGGAAGATGCTTTCCTTGATTTTACTGACATTATTACTTCACACAAAATGCTCCTCATAATTTCTTCAGAATTTCATTATCTTTATGTAATGATCACATGGCTTGATGAATAGAGATTCTACGAAAATGTTTTTTATTTCATATGCGTAATTTCTCATTTCCCTCAATATCTTGAATATTTTGCTTATGTATGTTATTTCACGAGACCTTATTTTAATATCCTGAGACGATGGTTGGTGAGCGATGAGATTTCAAGAAGTCGTGATTTTCATTTTCTGTTGAGTCTTGGCAAAAAAACAGTAAAACCTTGCTTAAATACCAGTTTTATGCGTGTACAGGGCCCGGCACACAAAAGGGTACAAAAAATTTTGATTTTTTACAGAAACAGGAAAAGTTTTGAATGCACGAACTTCGACATGATGTGTAGCGAAAGAGCTGAGGATATTTTTGAGTAATTTAGATTTTAAAATTCATGACCCCATCGAGAGCAAAACATGTTGAAAATATCGCGAATTTGGTGAAAACCTTAAAATATGCATGGTGATTAGGGTGAAATTTTTCTTTAAAAGTCAATGCAACCGGTCATGAGCGTGTACCAATACTTTGATTATATTCAAAAACATTCCCAAAATCTTGGCTTTTCAATGAGCGATGAAATATCCATCAAATGTTTCCCCAAAATTCAGAATTTTAAAAACATTTTGTACCCTTTTGTGTGCCTGGCCCTGTATATACATTGAATTAAGGTTGTATTCAAAATGATTTGAACAACGGTTGAAACAGGATTGATTCTATGTCTTATAGTTTTTAGACAAGCCTTATATTTCCGCCTTGTATAAATATTGAAACGCCAAAAAATATTTTTTTCCTATTTTGTGTCCAATCATTTTGTATTCGAGTAAACTGACCTGGTAAGCCAATGCCTCCATGATGGTCATCTGGGGGACGACATCCAATGGACAAATCTCCTTCATGAGTACCGAAGCAGGGATCTTATGAAACTGGATGTACTTGAAAAAATTTCCTGAGAAAAATTAATCATAACAATAATATACCAATTCACTGAACTGAACTCGACGAAGATCCATACACAAGCACCAATTGAGCACGAATTAAATAAGAAGGAAGTTTTAAATTGTATTAAGTACCCATCACGTCCTTCAACTGAACATCCGGCTTGCCGTCACAATGCACCTTACTCCACATCAGAGCCGCCTACGTAATTCCAAGTCCAAATAAACTCACTCCTTGAGAAAGTAATATGAATTCTTTTTAAGGAAAATGGAACTGCGTGCGTACCTGGAATTTTGCGAACTCATCTGCCTTCAGGTCTTTCCTGTTCAGGATCAAATGGACAATTCGTTCAGGTAAAATAGCAAATGCCTCCTGCTTCAGGATTTCGTTCCCGTGTTCGTCAATATATTCCAAAACCTAAGAATATATTTAAAAAACATACTTCCTAAGCAAAAGAAAACCTTCCAGGGGCAATCAGAGACCTACGAGGCGATATGAAATCAAATCATCACTAATTTTATTCACCTGCTGCACCAAATTATTGACGCATCTGTAGCGAACGTATCGCTCGGCGTTCGCCAGAAGGGCACAAGCCGTGTCCAGATTAATGCTGCGCTGTATTGACTCCAAGCATGACAAACGGAGTGCTTCCAATTCATAATGTTCCGCAGCAGCCATCAGTCCTTCAAGCAATCAGACAAGATATTAATAGACTTTAAGTCAGGGGTTTTAAGCAAAGTGAAAGGCACAAATTTCGCGACAGCGGTTGCACTACAAAATCCCTACGGCTTTAAGTTAAGTAAGTTAATTGTCAACCCAAAATTGATTCATTTCCTATATACCTATAAAATGGTTAATATTTTTTAATTACATACAAGATTGCAGATTTTACCTGGCAATGTCCGCGGCTCCATCTGTCCGTCCGTCCTTTCGTTGGTAGTAATGTAGTGAATAAGTTGACGGAACACGTCGGGCTCAAATTCCTCGACAATGATGGTTACGTCTTCTTCCTCAGAATGCTGTATTATTATTAATCGAAACGTTCCTATGTTAGCTCTTGAGAATGCCTTTTCTACCTATGATTATGACATTAATGGGGCGAGACCGCGGATGGCATGAAATATGAAGGAAGAGACATGAGGAGAAATAGCGTCCCCTTTCACCTGTTCTGTTCGTGTTGTGTTGGGTTGTCTGGCTACTTTTTTGTCTTACCCGGAAAAAAATGTATATTAACCGGGTCTTGAAAAAAAAATTAAAATAGTTTGGAATTGGCAGACAGAAGTGATGACAATCAAGCTTAATTCAACTGCATTTAATGTTGTCTCGCATAATTTGCAGGTAATATTTGTTCGTGTTGTTTTGGGTTGTCTGGCTACTTTTTTGTCTTGCCCGGATAAAAATGTATATTAACCGGGTCTTGAAAAAAAATTAAACAAAGTTTGGAATTGGCAGACAGAAGTGATGACAATCAAGCTTAATTCAACTGCATTCAATGTTGTCTCGCATAATTTGCAGGTAATTGCAGGATACCTTCCAGACAACCACAAAAAAACGAAGGAGCATGATTCTGTTTCATTATTTCTATCCACCAAAAATAGACTAAAATATTGAGTATTCCAGTGCGCGGAAATGAAATAAATCTCATTTTCTCCTTCATTTCACCCTTTTAAACAATTAAAGTAGAAACCAATATTAAGGTCTATATTTTCATTAAAGGATTCTGCAATTCTGAGCAAGAACCTTGCTTTGGAATCTGAAATCTTGGATCGGTTTACCTTGCTCCCATTATTGGACACGTTTGCACTTACTAAATCTAAGCTAGGATTATTATTTTCACTTTTTTTCGGAAGTTGAATCTGCTTTCGATTTTCATCCAGAATTAAAATATAACGGAATAAAAATAAAATTGCGTAGTGCCAGATAGTAATGTGAAAGTCGTTTTTATTTTTACCTTAATAGTCAATGCCGGGATCTGTTGAGCAAGGAGCTGTTCAGAGCGACGCTTCATCAAAATCCTCAGGAGGGTCTCAGTGGCGGGCGAAAGCATTTTCTGAGGTGATAATGGATGTGGGAAGAACATCTTGAACAATACACTACAAAAATTACAAAGGGACAATCGAATCAAGTTTCATTGTCAGTTCGATTTCAAATCAAATCACCGACAACTTTTAATTTAACGTCATATAATTTCCTGTAATTATGCTAGTATGAACGTTGACTACTTTCACTTACATGCTTTGTGCAGCCAGAATTGCTT
>JAHZNI010000203.1:0-12953 GCA_027744415.1 Seira ritae
TTTTTCGTAAATGTGCAAGGATGATTTTTAAAGCAGTTATGCTTGTGAATTCTTTTCCAGAACAGCAAGATCCATACAGCCTAGTCGAGACGGACAAGGGATGGCTGGAAGATCAGAATCAATTTCCATTCTAAGAACGCTATACCGTGAGCTAAGACCGTCAGTCAATGCACCTCAAAAGCATGTGCACGAGACCCAAGTTTGGAGATATATCGTGGGTCTGTGTCGCCACTGCAAGGCGAAAGGTCAGCCAGAAGTCAGGAAAAACTTGGAACAGACAGGAAGGTCTTATGTGTTTTACCTGCAGGGAACTAGGGAGTATCATAGAATATCGGAGGAGTACAAGGGAGCTGGGGAACGGTCTGCGGATGAGACGGCAAAGCTTCTAGGTTTTAAAATGCCAAATGAACCCAGAAATTGTCAGACAAGTTCAAGTTCGACCTCTTCAACAGCAAATACTAAAGACAGCAGTGATAACAATAAAAGTTTTAGAAGTACGACTTCATCTTCGCCTGATTTTAATACAAGTACAGGAATAGCCTGATTCGGTTTAACAGTCAATGTTGTTCGCCAAGTTTAAGAAGTAATAATAGTAAGTAATCATTGCCGTTTATAGTTGTTGTGTTCTTAGCATGAAGTATTTATGTTAGTTTCTTCTTCTATTCTTTTCCATAATGATTCAAATTAAAGAATTTTGAATGAATTCGAAGTTGACACAATCCGTTCTAGAAATTCTATCTACGTTTTTACTTTTATTCAACAAAATCGCATAACAAACGCAATTCAAGTACATTTTAGTACGCATTCGACTTCGAAGCAAATAATACCTCATTGTTTTGTGGAAGAAAACAATTACAAACTACCTATTCATTCATATTCACTAACCACCTAGTGTTTCTAAAATTTTTATTTCATACATTGACATGTTAACACAATAATGTTCTTTTATCTCACTACATTATTACCGACATTAAAATGTTCATTAAAATTATAAGCAAATTCAAGCAATATGTACGTAGTACTCCAGTCTAGAGCATATTGTTAGAAAAACAGCAAAATTAAAGAGAAGAAAACGAGACTTTAGGATCAGTCATTCTTACAAATGCTTAAGCCTAGTCTAATAACTAATTTCTACATTATTCATTAACACAGAATCCTAAACATCTGAAATTTTCAGCAAATGTCTGTTTCAGCAAAGATTACAATGTGAACATTTACTTTCTAATTAACAAGCAATCATTTCATTACCTCACACACAGGCTCACAGTAAAATTTGCTAAATTATCGATTTTACTTTCAACGCTTACATGAAAAATCTGTTTCACAAGCTCATTCTGTCTCGAATGCCTCATCCCATCTTATATTACATTGTAATAATTACAATTTTATCGATATCAGTAAAATGTACGAATATTGCTGCTGAAGCTATCTGCAGATTTTGAATTATTTATACTGTAATTTAAACGTGTTCACGTATTCTAAAAAAGAAGCCTACTTCTTAGCAAATAAGCGAAAATATCTATGTAATATACATGACAAAATCGACTAGCCTACAAACATTAATTTGTAAATTATAACTTGTAAATAGTAAATTCATAATTAAAACGATGCGTTAAAGAAACAGGTAAGTAGTAAATTAGTACGAGTTTAAATTAAATTAATTCAATTTTCCCTAAAAGAGGAATTATACTGCCGCTTCCGGCTTCACTTTAACATCCGTTTCCATGATGGAGCCGCCATCTTCCTTCTTGTCTTTCTTGCCCTCATTAGTTTGAACAGTATCTTCTTCATCTCCAATTTCACTGTTGTCCCTGCGTCGCTTGCGATTGTTCAACAGCTTTTTCTGGAACCTGGGCAAGGGTTCCATGCCTAAGACTTTGTGAATCTGCCTGAACGCTACTTGGCGTAAAGCTTGCTGCAATTTTAACAAGTTAAATATTTATAGCACGATAATTTATTAATTAATTGTGCATCGGTAAGTTAGTATCCATTGGTGGTACCTGAGCATAGGCTGTAATATCTTCACGTGATTGATTCGTCAGTCCTCGTACCGCGTCTACAGACTCCTTCTCACATGGATCCAACAGTCCCGGACCAGTTTGAAGAAGTAAGCCTGATGACACAACTTCCAGAACGACCCTTAAAGCTTCTCCAGGGCTCAATGGAACGCCAGTACTGCTGATCGCTTTCTCTGACAGCAGCTCAATGACCTAATATAATTTACAGATAGTAGATAGTCAAAAGTAGGTTGTCAAAAATACAATACTTCATGACATTTCATCCTTCGTCTTACCCAGCACGGCAAAGTATGCCAAGCAGCAACTCTCTGGCATAAATCCCTTAAGATTCGGATGATAATTACGCAGCTTTGGAGGGTAGTTGCTCTAGCCTAATGTTAGAATGGTCGACAAAACATTACAGATTAGACATGGTATTTTTCTAACAATGGTGAAACAGATTCGTAGCAAACAGTAAGAACCAATTGAAGATAGAACAAAATCTTAGAAAAGTTACAAGGAAATTTAAACATGAGAAAAGTTTAGACAAATCATACATTGCTTCAGGTTCTTGCTAAAAAAATTGGGAAATAGCTTTTAGAAAAACGATTAGTCAAAAGTTCAATTTCAATGTACTGATTTAATTTGAAATTCCATCAAAGGTGATACTGCCACCACCTCATTGAAATCAGGAAGAAAAACGAAAGGTTTTATATCTTTTTAGCTTCTTACTAACTACCTTGCAGCCTCATGAAAATACAAATACAGCTTCCTCAAATGGGACAATAAAAGTTTAGGATCGTTAAAAAATTGCGAATCAATGGAAAAAAGATACCATAAGGCTGAAAGGGAATTCAAGAAAAAAGTACTCGAGAATGAACATGTGCCTTAGATCTTCTAAAACCAAAACTAGATCTTTCTTCGTCCAAACCTTCCAATAATTAAATTAGCCTTTGCAAGCAGAAATTTAATGTTGATTTAAAAAAAGAGATGTAAAAGTACTAATGAAGAAGTGAAGTGAGTACAAAATATTCTAATTTAATTAGGTTTCGCGAAAAAAGATTACTTGAAAAAAGAAGTCTGTTTTTACGCAATAAAAATTATATTTTACGAAAACAAGTCTAGAGCACATGTGCACACCTGGAACCATTTCGCATGTCTTAATTCGGCCAAAGCATCTAGGCATTTCTCCTTGTCCAACACATCTGGTGCGTCCTTCACCTGAGTTGCTTGGGCCTCTACATTAATTCACATTAACACACATCAGATCAGAATTTGATTACGTCGAAGCAGAAAACCAACAGACCCCACCAATCAAATGCACAATGGAATCCAAGAATTGTGACTTCAAAAAGATAAAGTCACACCAATGTCAAGTGATACTCGGAGTAGAAACTCTGAGGTTATAACTGGAATGATTTAAAAGGGATGGAGCATGATTCGCCGTATAATGCAAGGTAAACGTAATAATGCTATTCATACTTTGAAAACTAGAAAAAGTCTGAATCTGAGTGTGTGAATGTTCACAGAATCAAAAGGTGGTGGCTGTGGTCAATTTTTGGGTAAACACGATTTCAGAGAAGGTTCCTGGTTAAATTCCAAAAGTATCTTCCACTTTTCACAGGAATCCACAAATTATGAATGTGAATCGAATGATTGATTCATAGATTGACGGTTTCGTATTCGTGATTCGGCTTCTTGTATCGTTGCTTCAGCTCTGCTGAGGTTATTGAACGAATGTGGTCATCCAGGAAGGAGAGTGACGACAATCATTCCACAAGAAAGGTGATTGCTTAGCGTAGAACTTGTTTGGACTTCAACCTCAGCAGAGCTTCTTCTTAGACACTTGCTCCACTTACACACTTGGTTCGTTTAGTTCCAACGTCTTCATCCATTCAAAGTTACAAATCAGTCCACTTTGAATGGCTAGAATGCAGTTTTTGTTCACATCATACGAATTGCATTGATAAGATTTCACAGCATTGACCGGCACCAGTTCGAAGTCTTTCTGCAAAACCACTTGAAATCTCTAGTACGTTTACTAACATTTATTGACCTAAATTTACATCAACACCCAAGTGAAGTAAAAGCAATTATTATATCCGACACATTACTCTTTGAAAAGCACAGTTGGGAAATTTCAGCGACTGACATTGTTGGATTCCATGAATGATTTTTGCATCAATAAATGACTCTAAGAAGAATACAGGAAGCGAGCTTTTAAGTGGTTTTGAAATCGTTCTAAGTGCATAATAGTTAATTAAGCATTTCAATAAAAGTGACACACTATCCTGAATATGAAAGTACAATAAATGAATTGCAGGAATTATTTTCTTTGAATATGCACTTAAACTTAAAAGGTTGATTTCGAATTGATCTCTTCGGGACTTCAAATTGATTAGCCAATTTCATATCTTTAGCACATGCAATAAACAACGGCCGAAGCCGAACAACCATGAACCAACCAATCAGTTTAAACAACTTCCTAATGTCCATGAAACGATGAGGATGAAAACGTTTTCAATAGACTGTTGTAATTCCAGCAGCAAAATGCAAATGCAATGAACATCCTGCGCATACATGCTCCATAGAAGGAGGAACATTAGCAAATGCAAATGCTGATGAGCAAATTTAGAGCACATCTTACCACCTGCCGCCACTGCACCAGCTTCATTTCCACCTGGAGTTCTCATTAATGGAGAGGTCAACGTTACTGTGACTTCGATTTTAGGTTCTTTCGTCGAGACGATAATTAAAGCTGCGTCTTCCACCTTCTTGATAGTTTCATACTTCTCGTCGGGCGCAACGGTCTGTAGAATTGAAATATTAAAAAATTGAAAGATACAAAATCAAATCAGTTAAGTCCTTACAAAGAAACATTCAAGTCAATTTACCTGAAGCTGTTTGGGAAGAGCTTCAATTATTCTAGTTAGCATTGTTACTGTTGGCTTTTCCGAACACAAGACTACCAGATGCACATTTCGATCGCCGTGAAGGAGAAGTCCTTTTGCCAAATGTCCAACCCTCATGACGCCTTTCAGAACTCGCGAGTTTTGCAGCTGGTCCATATCTGCTTTGCCCGAGTCACCATTCACACCATCCTCCTTGGTTCCGTTTTGCGCTTTCTTTGCATCTTGTTCAGCAAACTGGTCAGACACAAATTTAAGCGCTTTCTCCGTATTTGACACAATCTTCTGGATTGCATGCAATTCCTCTTCCCTTGGGTAAATTTCAGCGTGCCTCGCCATCACATGACGATCTTCCATACTTTCTGGTCGCCGCATCATGTGCGGCCCCATGAACGGTGGCATGTGTGGTCCTCCCATTGGACCTCCAAACTAAAAGTAAATGAGCAACACATTCAGCAAAGATAAAAAGGGAACCCAACCCAAGTTAGTTCAATTAAGAGTAAGGTGGAGGATTAATCCATTTATCAAGAGAAAAAAGGGAAACCTTACCCCAGGAGGAGGTGCAAATCCTCGCGGGCCACCAGCAGGGGGAAGTAATGGAACCGGTCCTCGTGGGAATGGTTCTCCCATGTTTTGACTCTTTCTAGATTGAGGAACTCGCTGAGCCCGCCGTTCCTCAAGTTTCTTTTGACGGCTAGATGGTTTTACGTCCACAACTAAGTCAGGGTTGACCTTTTTCTTGTACTGAAGTCTGTGGCGACGCCCTTTCATGTGCATTTCTTTCGCATTGGGATCGTTAAATCGGCACTCGCACAATTTACAATTGAACGAAACCACTTTTCCTGTTGTGGAAAACAAATTAGAATAAATCAAATTATCAATTTGTATAATCGAAAACCAATGTAACATATCGTTTGAGTGATCTGATCTTACCGTCCTCACTCCGAACTTCTTCAATGTAATCCTGCCCTACAGGCTGAATGTCTTTTTCCACAAATCCAGCAGTTTCCAGCTTATTTTCAGTGTTGATACTACTTGAACCGACCGAAGTATTTTGCTGATGATTGCTAACCGGCGTCGATTGACCCTGCACCAAAGAAACACTTGCAGCCGGCTGTGGAGTATTTTGCAGAGTAGAAGAATCTCCCTGATTTGGGCCATGTCCATATCTATCATAGTCAGCTTTAGGGCCAATAAAACTTATCTTGGGAGTTACACCACCACCACCACCGCCGCTATTTTGTTTTGCAAACGGTACATTCGGATTTTGTTTAGGTGCTGGCTTAGGTAATGAACTCGCGGTGGCTTGCGTTTGTCCATTAGAAGTCGCGGAGTGAATTACCGTTGGGTTATCCGTTTGTTGGTATGAGGTCCACCTTGTCTTTTATAACCGAATCCCGTTCCCCCTCCTTTCGGCGTATTCGTCCCTTGAGCGAACGCAGACACAGCGTTGTACACAGCAGCGTCATAATTTGTAAATGTTGCAGCTACAAATAAGTCATAAGTAAATAAATAAGAAAAATTAATAAGTTTGCTAATTGCAGTAAATGGTAGTCTCAAAAGTTTCAGATTATGTTCAATTATGGCATTCACTTTTAGCAGAAGACGGTTGTTGTTGTTGCTGCTGCTGGGGCTGAGTGAAGCCAGCATAAGTAGTCGTCCCAGTTACTCCTGCAGTGTTGGCAGTGTATGTCGGATACGCTGTAGAGGAGGCAGCAGGCCTCGGTCCTTGACCTTGAACCTTAGCGGGTGCCGCAGGATTATAATTATTTTGCTGAGATGGTGGGGTGTAATAGCTTTGTTGGGACGCAGCGGCAGATTGCTGCGCTGGTCTTGTGTAACCACTAATCACGTAGGCATCAGCTGACGGTGCAGCGTACCCCTGTGCTCCTTGAGAAACCGACGGTTGAGCAGGGGGAGCATACGGTTGGGCAGTTGTATAGCCTTGATTCGTCGGAGTATATTGATTCCTGCATCATGAACAAACAAATTAAATAAAAAGAATCCTTCCATTTTTCTTTATCTAATACATTTAATAAAATATCTAAAAGCTACTTACCCATACTGCGTTCCGCCATGGGTGAAACCATAATAGTTATTAGTCGCCATTCTATTCTATTGCTCGCTAAATAATTAACGGACACCTTCCTCCGTCCGTCTATTGTCTATAAAATATATATTATGTAGCTTAGTCTTGTAATTTTCTTATCCTTCAGAGTCTGAATTTTAAAGTAAACAAAAACTCGCCGGCAAGTCTTCAATACATTCTCTCGTCAGAAAATGCTTTAGAGGAAAAATCTTTGAATTTAACCCAGCACAGTTTACAAATTATCACTAATTAACGTTCTCGAAACGAAGTTTAATTAGGTGATTCGACACCCAAACCTATTTTTTCTGTTGTTTGATGACGATGACGGAAAAGCATTTTCCCCGATACCTAGTAATTCAGCGAAGCAATGCATCAACCCAACGAATAGTTCAGTGCATGCTCAATGCAGCTATAATGCTTGCTACTATTACTGGCTATTACTTACTTGGAGTGATAAAAATGAACAACTGATTTTTCTTGAAGTAAAAAGTAAAAAAAATGCCATATTAGCAGCAAGTAATATCATCGGATCAATGTGGTTGGTGGCGAGCTTTTAGCCTAAAGCACAGTATAGCACCAAAATGCAGTCACATATCCTCTCATACTAATTCCAAATTGGGTTGTTAACTAACAACATATAAAAAATATGAAAGGTAACGGGGCAGGATGAAGCCAACTAAGCTGCACAAATGGGGTGGATCAGTGTAATAGGTATATAGCTATGTACTATGTATGTATGTGTAGAGCTTTCATGATTCACCCTTGACTCATTCATAGAAATCAGTCATTACATGATTACATAGACGAGATAGGTAAATTTCCGAAGAAAGGGTTATGGTTATTGCAATGCTAATGTTTTGTTTTCTTCTTGCACGGAACGTAAATAAAGCACAAAGGAAAAAAGTGCTGCTGGAACACCGACAACGACACCGATGATCCGAACTTTGACGAGGGACGGACGGAAGTTGTGATGTGATCGGGGAAGTTCAGGGCGACGGAGGAGGACAGCCGGAAGTTCTGGAGAAAATATACGGGATTTGCCGAAGGTGGTGAAAGGATGAATCTTTGTGTTTTCTTTTATATACTGTGCATTGCTTGAATTCATTGAAGAAAGTTGTTCTTCGATTTGTACTAAGTATTTTCAGTATTTAGCTACCGATCTGACCAGACAGACCATCATCACCAACAAAGTATCGTACGAATTTTTTCATTCAAAAAGTTACTCAGTTTCATGGAATAACAAACAAAGAATAATATAGTGGAAGGAAAACGAGAATGAAAGTTTGCGGAACAAGTGCACTTTTCTTACTAACCAGCAGCAGAAGCAGATATGATGATGATGATGATGAACTAAGCTAGCCTATGAAGCTGAGCGAAGCTCTACACAGCAACCCACTCATATTATTCTCCAGAGAAGGCTTCGTAATGAATGGGTTGACGAATAGCAAGTTTGAGAAATACAATAGCATTAGGACTCCCACACGCTGCGCTTAACACTTTACTCTCTTCTTCCTGTCACTTTTTTATCACCACTTTTCTCAGAATCTCAGATAGAGATTTTATTTGGTTGGAGCGAGTGAGGGATTAAAATGCACCTCTTCCTCCCTACAACAAGGGAAACTTAGCTCTAAGTAGAATAAAATAATTACGATATTTTTACTGGACTAGTCGCTTTTTCATATCTCATGAAATCATTTTGAGCCAGACCAGTGAAACTCTATTTTGCCAAATGAGTCATGTATTCAGTGATTTGAATTTTTGCATACAACGAGAATGATTCGCATGAGACTACTCTCGTGCTGATGATTAGCAACTGTGAAAGTGTTTTAAAAACACAAGACGGAGCCTGAACTGATAAATCGATGGTCAATGGTGAGGTAAAGAGAAAGCTGAGGGAATCAAATCTAACTTCCAGAAACAACCTTCAGTCCGTTAGCGATTCAGCTGCAGGTCCTGTTTTCTGTTGATCTCGCCACAGACCTGCTAAAATGGATTTTATACGGTAGGAATTTAACCGAAACGCTCCAAACTGGACAACATTTTTGTGGTTGCGAATGACTGGAAAAGGACATTTTCTTTCTCTTTGCAGGTCCACATTAAGTTCTCTACCTCTTCCGCCACCCCCTCCTTTGTTGGAGGATAACATTGGGTCGGGGTTGTTGGATGACTTGGAAAACTTAGGTCTCGAATTCGAAGCTGACAATGGAGACGTCAGCCCGACTGATCCCAATTTAATTGCTCCTCCGGAGTCTCAGTAAGTTTCGCATGTGTCACGATTATTCATCTTAGCTAAAACATTCTGATATCAATGAAATCTTCCTAATTCATTGTAGGTGGTATCATGGCCGCCTTGATAGACACACAACAGAAGAAAGACTTCGAGAGTTTGGGAAACCTGGAAGTTACTTAGTCAGAGAAAGTGATCGGAAGCCAGGTTCTTATGTGCTATCTTATTTGGGAAGAACTGGCATTAACCACTTTAGGTAAGAGCAGGATAACTATTTTTTACAGTAGCAGTGACAGCAATTTATTTGCTGTTTGAGTTTATAGTTTATTGTGGTATGTTAAAATGAAATCAGCGTTGCTGTTTGAGTTTATAGTTTATTGTGGTATGTTAAAATGAAATCAGCGTCGGCTAATAACCTTAACGTTCCATATAGAGTAGCACGTTCTGAGCGGACTCAGGCTGCGAATATATCATATTACCATGAACTGCAAGCGTGAGGCAGATTTAATAATTTAATAGTTAAGTCTTACTACAATGGTCCTATCTTATGCTTTTTACAGAATAACAGCAGTCTGTGGAGATTTTTATATTGGAGGTCGGCAGTTTGATTCATTGAGCGATCTTGTTGGTTACTACACAAGTGTTTCTGACCTCCTTAAAAAGGAGCGATTAATCTATCCAATAGCTCCTCCGGAACCAGTAAATGACAAAAAACGAGTGATTGCCATACTTCCATACACTCGCATGCCTGATACCGAAGAACTGACGTACGTAATTTGGCTTTAACTTAATCAGTTTAAAAGTTTTGTTTATTCTATACATTTTTTCGAATTTATAATGGTTACATGGTCTTACAGGTTTCAAAAGGGTGACATATTTTTTGTGCATAATGACCTGGGTGATGGATGGCTGTGGGTAACTGCTCATCGGACAGGAGAACAAGGTGTAATATTTCGCGATCTGGTTGAAGATTTGGACGATACAATTGATCCCAATTCTGTTTTCTCTTGGTTTCATCCCAACGTCACAAAGGACGAAGCAGTTGATATGCTGGTTAAAGGTATTTTTATTTTATAATTTATTTTTTTAAACAATTTACTCGTTTACGATTACGGTAAAGACTAATTGTCATGATCTCATTAATGCATTGTTCTGCATTTGTAGCGGGTCCTGGGAGTTTTCTAGTAAGACCAAGTGACAACTCTCCTGGAGACTATTCCCTCTTCTTCCACATTAACAATCAAATACAAAGATTTCGTATCGAGAAGAAGGGAGTTCGTTATTTAATGGGCGGAAGAACATTTGAGTGCTTGGAATCAGTAATTAATCGTTATCGGACCGAGCAGATTGTCGAAGGGCATACACTGGGACATTCAGTAAAAAAGGTATGTTTTTCTGCCATCATTTTTATTCTAGCGGAAGGAGCAATCGGGCAATTATTTCACGTCTCTTTTGCTACTGGTTCTTACCGTGGATTTTTATTGATTCATATTCTGTTCATTTATTTCATTTTATAGTTATTGTTGGGAATTAAGAAGGGTTAATGCTTTTAACGGAGTTAGTTTTTGTCTTTGACTAGGTAGGTAGGTAGGCTTTATCTTATCTTTTGTTGATTTTTGTATGGTGAGAGGATGTACATGATCAACTTCAGCTTCACCGAATTATTTACTCTTTCTACCTTGTCCGTTTTTATCTCATACGTTTTGTGTGGAACGTGTGCTATGCATTGTTTATCGATTTATCATTCTTGATTTCGGACGTTTATGGTTTATTTATTTGGAGTTTTTTAACGCTAACAATCCCGTTTCTAACTCGCCTGTTCAGACAGTTTGTCGTCATTTTTATTGTCTAATAAAGTTGAAGCATGAGCAATACAAACGGTGCCGGTTGTACTAGCAGTAGTCAAAGTCAGTCACGGCCTTCGCTTGTAACGGCCATTTTGTCTTGGGTTTTGAGTGTCATCAGTTTGTGTTACGAAATGTTTCGGTATACGATTAACATTAGAAAGCCTAAACATGAGCCATCTGAATTGCAGGGTGGAAACGCTCTCGAGGGAATCTATAAGCCAAAGGAGGTGAACAATCCGGAGAAAATTTATGCCACTCTCCAGGAATGTCGGGACACTGTGGGAATAAGAAAGACTGAAGGTGAGGTTAATTTTGATTGCATAAGGTGAATGTAATATGGAGCCCTGACACGAGTTATTATTGACAATTGTTTGTTCATTGATTCCATTTACAGTGTGCAAGAAGTCAGGATATTTATACAAACGAAATGAAAAGAATAAAAAGTGGAAGTCAATGTTTTTCGTTTTACAAATGGACGGGACGGATACTACCTTACTGATATTCGAAAGTCCCAAGGTTGGAAAATATTTGGTCTTTTGTATCATTGGTTTACTCTGGCCTGTCCTAATTGGTTTTTGAAATATTACAGAGAACGAAACCGAAGGGTTTAGTAGATCTTGGTTGCGCGTATTTATATCCTCTTCACGACACCTATTTTGAAAAGCCTTTCTGCTTCCAGCTAGTAGAGCGAGCTCTACCCTGTCTAGCTACTGTAACGTACTTGTGTTGCCCGAGTCAGGATGAACTTACGGTAAGTTTTTATGATTTGCACTTATGAAGTCCTCCACACCTCACCTCCACGGCACAAGAGTCTAAAACATAAATTGATCTGTTTGGTTAGGAATGGATCAGCATTTTGAAACCACTCTGCGTTCCTCAAATGGCAAGAGCTCCAAAAATTGCGAGACTTCGAGAGCTGAAATGCTTGACATTGGGAATCATCGAAGCTCATCGTCTACCTTATAAGCTAGTGCCAAATCCTATGTGCATCGTCTCACTAAATCAAGTTAAAGTCGCGAAAACTAAAGTAAAGACAGGATATGACCCAACTTGGGACGAAGAAATAGTTTTAGAGTAAGTGCATTTATTAATCAGTTTAAAATTATATTTCGAAAAATTATATCTGACTCCTGATTTCGCTAATCAATACTTTATTTTGAAATAAGCATTATTCGTCATCTGGTGGGTTAGCGCAAGATTTGAGCTGTTTTGGTAGCAAGGAGGGGTGTCTACTGGAGGCATGAATAGCGGTGTGCCCACCATAAGGTGTGTGCCAAAGTGGCACACGAGTTGGGCCCACACGTCAATTTTTGCATTGAGCGTTCTAGTGTTAAAATTATATTTCGAAAAATTATATCTGACTCCTGATTTCGCTGGTTTTATAGTGACATTCCTCCAGATGTTCTTACGTTCACTGTTACCGTCATAAATAAAGGAAAGCGTGCAAAGGATTCTGAAGTGGCTGAAATCACAATTGATTTGAGCAGTCTCGCTAATGGCGAAGAGGTGAGTAATTACTAATTACTTATTGAATTTGTCAGCCCGTCGTGTTTAATTGTTTGAAGCTTCACACAATTTACGGAAATTCTTCTTGTGCTTTAATAGAAAGAGGAGTGGTATTCCTTAAGTGGAATTACTCCGATCGGTGAATGGGGATCATTACGTCTTCGAATTCGTTACATGAATGATCTCATAATGCCCCTTGAAGAATACTCACCATTGAAAGAACTTCTGTTGGACACAAGACTGGAAGCAGTTCGTGCACTCGCAGACGTCAGTCATTCAAACCGAACTACATTGGCTCATTCTCTTCTTCGGATTTTCCAGTACGAAATTAAATTAATAAGCCATCTTTTTAGAATCAGAATTGATTCTCATGTATTT
>JAHZNI010000204.1:0-11723 GCA_027744415.1 Seira ritae
AATACATGAGAATCAATTCTGATTCTAAAAAGGATACCCAACAGAATGAAGAGCGAACTCCTAATAATTAGTAATCCGTATGAGTAATGATTACTGTAATTTGTAATGTGTAATTTTGAAAGTGCGATTCAGCTTATGTAATTTGTAATTTGTAATTTTGACATGCTGAATTTTCTTTGTAATTAGGTAATTGTAATTTAATTACATTGAATAAAATCTTGTAATTTGCAATTAGTAATTTAGGTGAAAATTCATGTAATTTACTGATCCCTGTATACATGCATATGTAGCGCCATATAATCTCAAACTGAATTTCGTACCTGAAGATTTCTGCCGACTGGTAGGTCCAAAACAGATTTCACACCAACGTCTTCAAGATGCTTCTTGGGCCCGATTCCGCTCATCAAGAGGATCTTTGCGGATTGAATGGACCCAGCCGAAAGTATTACTTCGCGGTTAGCATAAACATTGTATTTTTGTCCGTGACGTTCGTATTCAAGACCGTAGGCACCGTTATCGGTTTTCCGGAGAAGGAGCTGTTTGTACACAAAATGAAGATAACGTCGGGAATCATTTTAAATGTACCATGCGTATTTTCCCACTTGATAGATATTGTGGTGGTTGTAAAAAGCAGTTTCGTAAAGCGACCGAAGCGAAGCATGCAAAACTCACCTTCGTGACAGTAGCAAACTTTCGTATCTTTAAATTGTCCCTTCTCTTGATCGGCTCGACAAAAGTTCTGTATGTCGTCTGCTTTTCCCCTCTCTTTGTTGCGAAAAAAATTTCGTCAAACCCTAATAAGGTAATAAAAGCATTTTCATATTTTGTAACTTTGAAAGTATTTTCCATTTTCATCCTGATAAATTTTTATTTTTGGTACACCATTCTTTTTTAAAAAGAAATAAATTTGCAATTTGTCAGTTTGACAATGGGCCCAGCTTTGCATCCAAATTATGCACATGCTTATTATAATTTTTATGAAGAAGGTAAAAGTCTTGAAAGACTGGTAATTTCAATTTCTACCTTCAGAGAAACGTCCATTGAGATCCACATTAGGATAGCCTTGCTCCTTGCCTGCCCACACGAACTGTGATGCGAGCGGTCTATAATCAGGAAGTTGCACAGTGAGCTCACCACCACCTGCATGTGCCTCCGCTGAAAAAATTGCAAAGGAAAAATCCGAAATTGAATCGTTTCACAGTTCACTAGACACACAATCTCACAATACCCCTTAGACCCTTGCACTTACAATCTGTCGTATTTCCAATGAAGTTCTCATGTCTTTGGAAGTAAGTGAGAAAGTTCTTATACTCCCAAGACTTATCTCCTACGAGCTTTCCCCAATTATCATAATCCTTCGGACTCCCCCTCAGATGTATCATCCAGTCTAGATTCCCACTGCCCCCAAACCCCTTCCCACTGGACCAACTTGCTCTTTGAAATTTCGCCAAGTGATTGCTTCTCTTCTGCTTCACTGTCTTGTACATCCAGTCCACTTCCGGCCTATTCAACAAATGACTAGCTAATCCAGGCACATACACAAGAGGATTCGGTTCTCCGCCGGCTTCCAGCAAGAGAACTGAATACTTTTCACCTGTCCCACTCAATCTATTCGCCAGAACACTTCCCGCAGTACCAGCTCCCACTATAATGAAGTCAAAAGTATCTTGTTTATGCAGGAGCGGATCTCCCTTATCTTGGAGTTTATCCTGTGTGCGGTCTCCTTTCTCCCAGGTGGTCAACTGGAAGGCTAAACTCGCCACTACACCGGCGAGTACAGGCGTAAACAACACATTTAGCCCAGATCGAAATGTGTTAAATACACCCATCCTGACGACCCTGTTGATCTCACATCAAAATCTAAACTAAAAACTCTTTTTTCCTCACCATGTCACAATCCACACGACAGCCAACACGAGTCTGCCTCTGAATCTATGAATATTATATGATTTTTTTTGTTATTTTGCACGCATCCACTCCAATCCAATCCACAATTGCAATTTTCATTCATCCCACCAACCACTGTATCAGTTTCCTTTTTTTGAAAGTTGTAAGTTGTAAGTTTTTACTCATACATATTATTGTTATGTCGCAATAACCTAAAGCGTTGCATGAATGCTCTTCGAATGCATTTTTCTATGCATTTATTCTCTAACTGACTGAAGTGAGTAAGCCCCACAGCAAAAGCCAACAAGCCGGTATCTCTTTTCTTTTATAACCTTCATCCTTCATTATACGTTCATTACATTATTACCAACGCGTAAACAAGGTGCAACTCCTCTTCCTTCCTTTCCTCTAGCTCTGCATATAAACGTAACACCAGAAGGTATCATTTCATATGTATTTCACGTCATAACTGAAGCATCATCGCATCGCAAAGCAAACTGCGCCTTCTTAGAAAATTATTCGCTTTTTACCCCAAGCGTTATTTCGTATTTGCCAGAAATCTGAAAAATCTTGCAAGGCAACACTCTTAATCTACGAAGTGGCATAAGTCAGCATTTTTCTTAGTTACCTACCTACCATTCCACCATCCCGGGAAGATTTTTGCGAGCACGACCCAAACCAAACGTTACATATTTCTTATTTTCCCTCTTCGTCTTTTTGATAAGCTTTTATTGAATTGATATTGACTCTATAATCCTTCGAGATGAATTATAAACATAATAATAATCATACATGCGAGTCATCTACTTAAAGTACGTGCACTTTTTAGAAAAAACCGCAGTACCGATGAAAAGGAAAGTCAAGTCAAGACAAGTCAGCTCTTATTTTTTTCTCTTGAAGATTATTGTCTCGCTTGGGATGATGATGAATACGATTATGATTGCATTGTGGTGTGGTGTGGTGGGAGCAAGCAAGCAGGTAAGGCATTTCTCTTATCGTTTTTACTCTGGCTCTCGTACAATATTATAGTATTTTTGCGGTCTCCTCATTCGTAAGAATAGGTACTTGGTAGTACATTTTTATTTACGATACGATTTTGAGCTGAAGTGAAGCGTAACGTTATGTGTACACAATGCAATGACGATATTGCCATCATCATCATCATATTGCCATTTAGGCTGGGTAGGTAAGAGTGAAAAAAACTCACTCGTCTTGTTTTTATGAATAGAATCATAGAAGCATAGCACAAGTTTCTTGAACTACATAGTGCTATTCGCAGGTTGTTGTTGTGCTGTAGAAAATTATGAATTTATTGCTGAAATGATTGCATTACAGAATGAAAAGAGGAAGGATATTGCGGATTGTCAACAATGTATCACTATATCATCGTACCATAAAACCATTGTTTGCTTTACAACTAACTAGAAAGATATAGGTAATAAATAGGAGGCGAGCTTGACTTGTCACCTGTCGTCCACCACTCTTCAGGAGAATTACTGGTGGAGAATTTCAAGCAGGACTTTGTCTTGTCAAGATGCAATATGCAATGTGGCAAAGTGAATGGTAAAAATATTTTTTTAGAAAAAATTATGACAGACCAACCAGGATATGATATGAAAAAATATATATGATGTAAGTAAAAAAAACCACCTGCGTTTTTCCCTAAAAATGACAATGTTCAAAGTAATTTGTAAAAATGAGTTACTTATTTGGCTTGAGTCATTTCACCTTTCTTACAACTTCATTCATTTTTTTTCATTCTAACCAAGCCAATTTGCCTTTTGATAGGGTCACAATGCCAATAAGTCAAGAGTCGAGTGGAGTAGAGTGGAGTGAGGAGGAAAACGGATATTGTGTAACGAATCAATCCCACGAAGAAAATTGTAGTAGAAAAAAGTTTATGTAATTTTTGCTGGGATTTTTTAAGCACTTATATACTTACTCAGCAGAATCATCATCAACATGGGCAAATTGGTTTAGATTTTAGGTCCTTTTCTAAAAAAGTCTAAAAAACGGAAGGAAAATGAGCGTATAAAAAGGGCTGTTTAAAATTATATACAATTTTTTTCTGCTGTGAGGAGACGAGTAATAAAATGTTTTGGTAATATAAATCAAGTGATTAGCAAGAAAATGATGAAAAATTGTAGCAGAAAATTGTGAAATGATAGGGGTATTAGGTAACACAACAAATGTGAGCAGAGCTCGTGTAAGACTAATGTGTATACTTGAACAGACAGATAGGTAGTGGTGGTGCTATTGGCGCAGCCACAGTAGCTAGGAAAAGGAATATGGACTCTTAGAGTCCATTTCAGAAGTTAATGGAAAAAGCAATAAGAACCAATGCGTGGCTGGTGACGTTGCAATCCTCATGGAGAGCACGTCTAAAAAATGAGCTGTGATTTATGGAAAATGAAAGCCACTAATTTTAAAATGATAGTTTTGACTTTGACATTTAGGTGGCTCACAGGAGCCGAATTAACAATGAAAATAGAACAGAGTTTGCATGAAATATTGAAAGAAAAACTATGGTGGCCGTTCATAAACACCAAATGCAAAAACACCAATGGACAGTTTTACCAAAGCAGAAAACATAAAGTACATAATCCCCAATGAAACGATCAAAAATGCCAAAGCATTAAAACAGACCTAACAGCTTACTCATTTTCATGCATATATTCTAAAAATTACACAGCCCAAATTATTTGATTTTAAGAAATATTTATTCTAGCTATTACTTGTCATTCTTATGTATTTTCGTTACCTTTTTTAAATAAACCGCGTAAAGTCATAAGAAGGATCACGCCTTAAGATTGGCATTGCTCTAATTCTAAAACGACAAATTTTAATGAGTTCAAATTTATATTGCATAGATAGATAAATGCATTTTATACAGAACTGTGAAAAATCGGATTTGGGGTACGAATATTTCATGAATAATCATAGTCGTGTCATCTTCCTTATATGAAGAAGATATAGGTATATTCATAAACAACTTTTTTAATGTTTAAAAATTGTAACGGAATTTAACGGTAAAAGGAGCACTTAAAATCAAATTTGACATCTTCAATAGATTCCTGAGGTCAGAAACCCATATGAACATGCTTCACTTAAAATTCACAATTTTGAAATTGTTACGGTCTTTAACGGCAAAGGAAGCTTATAAAATTGATTTGGACATTTCCAATCGATTCATGAGGTCAGAAAACCTATATGAGCATGCCTTACTCAAGTTTTACAATTTTGAAGTTTTAACGGTCGAAGGAGTTAGAGTTAACCGATCGCCCCTATCAACAAACTTAGCCTAGATATTGAATTGAGGAATCGATTGCAAAAAACAGAATTAAAAATTTCGAATTCGTTCAAGAGTTATCGTCTGGAGTCTGGACGGACGGACGGACGGGACCACACACAACAGGAAAGCGCTTACGCTTAGCGTGATCCTAATAAATAAAATGGGTGGTGCAATACATCTCGCCTTTGATTTTGTTGGTCCTATAATATTTTTGGGGTTTTTGCCTTTGGGGTTTTTGATCATCTCTTTGGGGTTTCTGCCTTTGGTGTTCTTGAATTTGGTAAAATTGTCCATTGGGGTTTTTGCGTTTGGTGATTATGAACGGTGATCTGTAATTTTCTCTCTTGTGAAAAGAAATATTTCAAAAATTGGGCTGGCTTGGCTTGGGCTTGACTTGGCTCTTCTGGCTTTGTTTCGTTGTGAAATTGTAGGTAAAGTTACTCTTCAGCTTATTAGGTTTTTTGTGTTCTTCGACAGTACTGAACATACTTTTTTCTCTTATTTTAGAACGAAAATCGTGACAGAGACAGGAGAAGAGGGGAATAAATGATGCATTATTGGACATTTTTTGAAAAAAAGACTGTTGGCTCTTGTTATATTGCTTCCTAGCGAAATTCAATATGGCAAAGGTAAGGAACGTGTCCATTAGGCAAAAGGAAGAATAAAAAAGTTCTTGAAATAGATGGAGGAAATAGAAAATGAAAATGGGCTACTAATTTAGAATCGCTCTTAAAGCCATTTCATTATTGTACTTTTTCTTTGCTAATGCACTTTTTTGTTTCAGGGGGAATGAAAATGGAAAATCGATGCGATGCGATGCAACGCGCAATGGGAGAAAATGAGAAGCCCTGACAATAATAGTTCCTAAAAGAGATGATGTGACATTTATTGATCAGAAATCATTTTTAGAAAGGTGGAAATCCGAGCTATCAAAATTCAAAATAATATCTTTTAGACTTTAATGCAATGATAGTGGTCGTGATCTTTGGATGATAAGATGATGATGATGGACGGGAAATATTTTGGCCATTAAAAGCCAATCCATTATATTCTTTTGGCTACGAATTTAAATTCTCTCAGTTGACTCAAATCTCAAATCTTGTACTGTTTCTAGAGAAATAATTTCGCGAAAAAGCATAAATTTCATGTAAACAAGCCCAAAGCACTTTCCGCTGCTAAATTTACAATGCAAAACATGAAAACATGTTATGTTGTTGTGAGGTAGGTGGTGGATAGCAAAACAAAAAAATGGATTTTGACGAGCAATGTATCCTTAATTGTATTCATCCTTACTCTTATTTTCTGGCAGTGGCCTTGCCCCTTAGGGATGACCAGAACATTAAAAAATCCACAAAAAAATAAAAAGGTAAATGTGTTTAAATGGCTTTTAAGGGGGGAAATGCTTGAAACAACTAATTCGTATAATAATGGATTTTGAAAGGGAAAGGGAGTGCAATGTAATGTGCATAATGTAATGTAATGTAAGTGATTGGCAATTGCAATCACAATTCACAACTGAATGGCATCCGGTATTTTGAGCCTTTAGCAATAACTCATTTGTATTTTTTCAGTAATAATAAGTAGCTTTTTCTGCAATCATAATGAAATGTTTGATTTCTGGTAGCAATTTGGGTTCCGAGAGTTTCATGAATTGTGCTTACTTAAGGCGTCGTTGGAGGCTGCATTGCATCTCATATGGGAATGTACAAAAGAGGTAGATTCACATGAGGTACGGCTTCTTTCTGACTAGCAAATATCTGAAACTGACAAATTCCTGATTTCTCCGAATAAGTTAAATACATTTCGCAGCTGAAGTGATGATCTATAGAAGAAGGGAAAGTGTTTCAAGGGAAAAAAATCCCCTCAACCAAACACGAAAACTTAAAGGATACTCTCTCGTTGATGGCGTTAATTTTTAGTCGTTTCGACCTTCGATTCCATGTTCTATTATAGAATAATGCAGCATGATATGGCATGATTACTAGCTGTAATTAAATTTAATTGGTGGAAGAATCCTGCTTTCATTCTGGGCGGTATGTCAGCAGGTAAGGCAATGAAATACATAATAGGACCCAGAATGCCTACATTTCTACTCATTTGTTTTAAATGCGCGAGAGAGTGTGTGAGTAAAGCATGCCAGCCAGGAGAGGAAATGATATTTTTGAAATATCAACATAAACAACATCAAGATAGGTATGTAATGTTGATATTTACAATTTTTTTTCTCAAGCATGATTACTTATTATTCCATATCGATTCGATTCATGTGTAAAAGGGTACTTCTGCTGCATCAACATCAGCACCACTCATCGTTTTGTCTTCGCCTGAGATGAGAGCGAGGGACAAGAGGAGGTAATTGTAGCAGTGAATGTGAATATGACGTGATTGCATGAATAATAATTTCCGGTGGAAAAGGATTTTCAATTAGAATTCATATTCATATTGAAATTTAGATGATGATCAAGTGGAAATGAAATATTGTTCTGTTAAATGAAGGAAACCTACTACCGTACCTACTCTACTGGAGGCACAGAGGTGATCGATGACTGCGGCTTACATCACATCACCACTACCACAAGTGCCGCTACTGTTCTAATGCCCCTCATTTTACAAAGGAAAAAGCCACTAAAGTGAAGTGACCACTTTATATCTTCTCTTTGCCTCCATCATGCTATGCGATGCAGGGCCCTGTGTGAATTTTCTAATGCTTAATTATTATGCTCAATGCGGAGTTCACGGCATCACACAACAAGTTCAATGCTAATTGACCATGCTAATGCTAACTAAGCAAAGAGTCCTATATGGCTTTGACGTAAAGAGAATTTTGAATTTGACTGATTGACAGGTAGTTGAATTCATTCTTTTAAAAAATTCCTTTGCTTGTTATGAGCATGTCATGTCGTAAAGTAGTTTTTTTAAAAAAACCAGTAGCTGTTTACTGAAATTTGAGTGATTGTATTAGCGCAATAAGTAGCTTTGCTATGGGCATGGCGAGCAAGAAGAGCATGTCCCTATCTATCTGCATGGTGATGAGATTGAGATGAGTGCAAGAACCTATATGAAACAAGTTACATTTTTATATTACAGCCATAAAATTAATTGAAATTAAGAAGAGAAGACGCATGAAATATTACACCTCGTTTTTATAGACACCTGCTGAGAAGGAGATTGAAATGGGATTTGAAAATTTTTCAGGCAAAATATGAGAATGGGTGCTTGATGGATTACCGTTGTTAAATCTTAAGCAAATGCCTATATTACATTACAAGACATCTCTGACATTTCATTTCTCGCAAAGAAAGATTTTTTTAAATTGACAAAAAATATAAAATTGTTTTTTCATATGTCTAAAGCACTTCCTCTGCATTGTTGCGTATTTTTCAGATGAAACGTCCTATCTTACGCTGGTGTGGTGTAGTTTAAGAAAAATCACCACCAAGCTAACTTTGTCATTGTAGGTATAGCTACCTAAAAAAACTTGAACTTTTTATGAATGTCTTCCTGGATAACAAAAGTTGAGCTAAGGCATTCACACGTGGCTTCAAGAGGAAATAATCATAACAGGCTAAATGAAAAATTGATCAGAGTCGGAGTCTTTTTTAGGTTGACACGACTTCATGCAAAATAATAATTGTCGATGCTTGAAAGCAATTAAATGGTACAAGTACAACATAGGCTACTTACTGTGTTTATGTTATTATCATGATCATGTTATAGCATTAGGTAGATGCTTATCATTAAAGTCCTTCATTGATTTTTAAATTACCCCTTAAACTGAAAAAAGAAAGTCGCAGTCATACAAATATTATGTAGTCTAGCTCTAATGCAACCTGCTAGTCTGTTAGAAGTATGTATGAAGACAACAAAAATTACGCGAATTTACTATTACATGACTAGTATTTCAAGCAAATTCTTCCACGTAATCATTTCAAAGCGATTAAATTAATTGGAGAGGAAAATCAAACTTTCTTGTTTGCATGAGTAGGCCTTAGAAAAGGACACATCCACATCACACATCACATCATCATAGAAAAGGGATGATGATGATTAGGTATGCACTTCTTGCAGACATCACCCATCTCATTTCATGCGTGAGTGGGTATGCATGCATACTTGACGCACGCACGAGTCCTATCAAATCATCAGAAAGGAATTAGTGAGTCGGGGTAAGCAAAGGAGAGTTCATGAGAGATAAGATCTCAAGTAGAAATGCATATCAACGACAACGACAATCTTGATCATCATTTTTATTTTTAATGAATGATGATGGATGGGTACCTGCCTACAGGAAGATCAGTTCACAGGTTTTTATTCATAACCTAATCATATTTTCATACGCGTCCTTTCTCTTTGATCAACATGCCGTAATAGGCAAAATGCACTTTAAAGTATGTGCATCTGATTTGCATCAGAAGCAAAATGCATTTTTCAACTTCAGTCAGTAGGGAGAAAATCAAAGATTTATGATGAATAAATTTTAATTGTCGCGAAATTTTTCCTCGAGTTAACTTAACAGCTATCTAATGAATGACTAAATGGAAACTTTATTGCGTCTGACATTTTTTTCTAAGCAAAAATTTTTGAGAAGGATATGTGTGGAGATATCACTCCATTGTGATATATAGACAATTTGACAATAAAAATCTAAGAATGTGCCCATGTAGGGATAAATTCATAAACTTTAATTGAAAAATTCAATTTGCAAAACCAGTAGCTTGTTTGATAACTCCTTCACAAAAAAAGGATTATCGCACAAGAGCCATAAAATTTTCTGTGGGCTACCTACTTGTTAGCCATGTCTCACGGAGGTGGCGTGGTTACAGCGTATCATGTACTGTCTCCATCTGCAGCAATGTGTCATTCGATGAAAAATTACAGATTTTTTAACTCAGGCACTAAAAAAATTTTACGAATCATACAATTGCAAAAAAGTTACACCTATTTTTATGGCGTGCTGTGCGAACATACAAGAATCAAAACAATGTTTGAACAATCCATGACACGCTGAACAAATAAAACGTGATATTCTCACATTCGAAGAGGAAAAGAAAAAAACTTGTAATTGTGAGGGGCGTCCTGTGACAAATGCGACAAAAAATTTGATTATTGTAAATAGTAAATACTAAATTGGATTTCCTTCTTTCAAAATTGCATTATTTCGAAGGGACAGGTTTTCCCTTTTAAAAAATTTAGAAGGAAGAATTTAATTTGACTTCATTAAAAGGCCATCGCCATAAATAAATTTGAGGAGGAATTATAAAGTACTACAACATCCTCCCATCGTGTCGGTATTGTTGTTGTCTTCCTTAATTAACTTACATGATGACATAATAGAAGAGGCAAGAGACGCCTACTATTAGATTGCCGAAGAATATAATATACGAAACATGGTGTGTGATGTGTTTTTGAATTACATTTTAGTTTCACTGGACTTTGACTTTTTGAGTTCCATCTCGTAGAATTTAAGGCTAACTGAAAAGCTCGCCAACGAGATTAGATTTCGGACAAAAAATGGGAGAAATCACAGAAGCCAACGCAAAATATGATAATCATTTATTTTGTCCTTCCTTCCGGTTAAAATTGAAATTTCCTCGATAATTCCCATTAATATTTATACCTGAATTGAAAAGGAATGTAAGTAGTTTGGCGAGGAGGATAGGATCTAAAAATGCCTAGATTATATTATGTATGACAAATGCGTAAAGAGATCAAAACTAGATCTGTGATCTCTGCGGAGTGACCCTATCATAATTGCGTCTGGTCTAGGCGAGATAATGAAAAACGAAAGTCGTTCATTCGCATTCTCATTTGTACTGTGTAGTGGTGATGGTGATTCGATTGATGTTGTGGTATCGGTTGTCGATCGGGCTCGAATTCATCTTAATTTTTACAAAGGAAGAAAAGCAGCTCGGCAGCTTTTTATGGATAATTTCATTCATTGTGTTGTAATTGTATTGTATTTCATGTATAGTATACTTAATGTACTTAAAGCGTGTGTGTAGCACGTTGATGTTGATATGTTGATTTCCTTTCGCCCAAAACGCTCACACCAACGACATCAGCAGCAGCAGCGTGAAACCTGTCGAAGAGGTAATGACAAGAGGAAAATCGATTATTGCTATTGCTACGCTTTTGTCATTTCTTTCAATAATAAAGTTTTATGATCAAGATCAAGAAATACAAAAGATGGCACGTGGCAAAAACAGCTTGAAAATTCATAATTAGTAATTTCATAATAATTAGTTATCATAATTTTACACGTTTAATTGGCTATATTTGATTGCGAGCCAGTAAAGTACGCAGGAATGGTTATGTACATTTATTTGCATGCATACAATATGCACTGGTGGTTTTAAAAATTTTTTGGATGGAGATGGAATTCACTTCTGCTACTAGAAAAAATGCGACACTATAAGCACGATTGATAGCGATGACAAAGATTGATTGAATTTCTGGACTACAAATAATTGTCACGACGATCGTCAAAAGACAATGCTATTATGTATGCGACATATCTTTATCGTTTACATTTTAAGCCCTGTTT
>JAHZNI010000205.1:0-29764 GCA_027744415.1 Seira ritae
AACGTGTATGTGGTGACCATTGATCATCGGCGATTCAGTTAAGGAGGCACAGTCACTCAGTCAAGTCAAGTTAGTCCAACAGAAAAAAAGAACGGTTAGTCGCAAAGAAGTTTGTAATGTTCATACATATTTTACATTATATCAACTTCGATCATTTTTTTTATCAATTGTTCTGAAAACGACTTGTCATTTTTTTGCAGGTGTTGGTGTTGGAGTTATCATCTTCCCTATACCTACTCGCGATTCCTTATAAACTTTAAATATAAATTATAAACAGAAAACTTCAAACTCCGTTTGGAGGGGTCTTCTCGGTTCTCTGTATTGTGCAAAAGTGCAGGTGTTATACAGCACAAAGCATACAGCATATCATCAACAGCGCTCATCAGTGAAGGAAGACCATTCATTTTTTTACTCTTTGTCCATCATTTACGAATCAATGCAGTAATCATATTTAGCACCAGCTGAATGAAACGTCAAGAAAACCTCCAAGAATAAAAAAGAAGACGCTTTCTATGCAAAGTTTGTTGGAATTCTCTAATGTGCCTCCTATACCTATGTATGCAGGAGTAATCGTCAGTGAATGAGTGAATATGTGCTAAATACTAAGGCAAATTCTTGCAGCAAAAAAAAGCTTTGTTTTGAAGGAAGTAAAGTTATGAAAAAAGCCTCTGGGAGAATTGCATACATACGTAATAGGAATCGCGCTGAGTGAGTTAATCTATTATTAGCGAAGAGGATGATGTTATGTGTTTACCTGTAAACAAGTTACAAGCTATAAATCTCTAAAAAAATGGTTCTCTCTCTCTCTGGCGATGGTGATAATGATAAGTGAAGAGCAACGGTAATTGGTAATTTACTTGTAAAATAGAAGTCGCACAGTTAGTGACCGTGGAGGTGGTACTATCCTAACGAGAAAAAAAACTCTCCCATGGGCTTTATGAAAAAATACTCATTAAAAAGGAATTTATCGTCTTTTAAACTTCAATTAATTATTTATGAGTGACTTTTTTTTTTACAATTATCATCTCCTCCGTCGTCATCAAGGGAAGTATTTGTGGGATTAGCACCGTTTAAAAAGCGCTTGGAAGAAGACCGACCTCTAAAAAACAAGAAGGAGGAAAAATCGAATGATTCTTTTCTTCCCCTTTTCTTCAATATATTAGTGTGTTATGTGATATGACATGCAAAAAAAAATTATATTTGCAAAAATTTATCTATATGAGACGTAGCAAAAAAGATGAATAAATAAATCAGACAACAAAAATAAGGTTGAGTTTTCCTTCAGCTAAGTCACAGTGAGGGACGAACTTGGGAAGGAATCAACTACTACTAAACTCGCAAAAATGGATTTTTATGTAATTGTTTGGACTACGCTGTGAAGTCGAAGTGTAATGATTATATGATGTGCATGTGTCAGGTTTTTTAGTTGTTTTTTCAAACCATTCATCGTCCTCTTGGACTTAAGGAGTGCCAATAAAACTGGGATTCTAGAATTTTATTGTGTCTAATGACCAGAATATAAAAAGCCAAATAAATGGTGTCTATTAAAAGACTGTAAAGAATAAAAACTGATCCTGTGGTGGTGGTGTACCTACTAAAGCTACTATTATGCGCATGCATATTGATCAATGCGGAGTTGATCACTCGCCACACACGACACGACCATGTTGAATTTTTGTCGGTGAAGGAAAGAGAGCCGCGTTTGTTGAATTAAAAGACGGAGTATTTTACTAGGTTTTTAATTATTGTCCTCCTAAACAAGGTGAAATAAGACGACGAGAAAAAGACCAATTGTGTATTAGTGGTGGTGTAATAATATAATGAAGCTTCATAAGTTTTTGATGATAAAACAAGCTCCTCGTTCGTCGTCGTTGCCGTCTTCGTCAACATCATTTATTTCTGATTGCTGTTGGCCTGAACAAGTCATAGTGGGCAAGAATCACAGAAAAATAAGAGGAGAAGACAAAACTGCCAAAAAGTTGATGTTGCAGTACTACTTGTAGTTTATCACGACTTAAAGCGTCCGTCGTGGTCGTGAGCTCATCATCCCATTTTAGAGAAGTTTGCAAATGAAAAAGATAACTTGATTTTTCGTTTTTTTGGCTTTGTTGTAAATGCATGCAACAAGACGATATTTTTCAGAAGGATAGTATTTTGCATGTGTTGTTGTGTGCTATTGTGCTCCTCTCATTTCTTCCCGTGGTGGTGGTCAATAGCTCAATAAATACATTTTCCCCCACGCTTGCTATCTCGACATTTTGTCGCCAACTGAACCCGAACACATTGATATAGAGTTCGTTGATCAGGATCCAGGATGACGAAAACTTCAAGCTGTGCCGTGCTCACCTCAACAATGGAGCCTTTCTCCAGACGAAAATTACTTTGTAGTGCTTGTGTGCTTCTTGTGACCTTTGCATGTGGATCTTGTGGACCTCTTGCGCAGGTAAGAGTCGAAGCCAGTTTTTCCACTATTTAAAAGCTTCTTTGATTTTATTGAATGGTAAAAACGATCGAATTTCTTATTTCTTATATCAAGAGAGAAAAACTTATTTGTCAATTTTTTCTTTCAATCTTTTTCAATGATACGCTTTGATAGATGGGGTATTGTAGATCCTGAGCTATGCAAACTGTAAATGTAGATCCTGAGAGATAGGCTTTAGGCGTGTATGAAAAACAATTTCTTTAAAGACATTTGCATATGTACTACTGCCCATCATTTATATTTCAAAATAATTCGTGATTTTAAAAACTCATGCAAAAATGAATGCCTCAAGAAATTTTTTTCCTTTGTTTATTGTCTTGCCAAGTGGGTCGATTTTTTGCGCAAAAACTTTAAAGAAGTACTACACGTTACTTCATTAATAATAGTCAACTAAAAATGATACATGGTCAGTGCAAAGTAGAAAAAAGCATTTAGAGAAAATCTAAACTTGGATGAAGTTTACGCGATTCAGGAGATTTAAGGTTCATTGCATGTGAACTCAGAGAAGACAAATGTCTCAAGTTATTGATTAATTGAAGCTCACAATTTGTAATTTCGAATTTCGACCATATAGTAGCTATTTCCATTGACAAATTAAAAATGTCAGCGAAAGTTTTACATTTCTATAAGAAAGAAAGCGTGCTTTGAATTTGTTTGGCCAATCTCAAAATGTTTGATTTTTTATCAGGATGACCATCAGAGTATAAACGAAGACAACTTTCCACTTCTCGAGGACGAGCTGGTGAAGCCCCCAAGAAATCTCTCAGTGGAGGTACAATCAGGAAGTCAAGCAGTATTTACGTGGGATCCGCCGGCAGATGGACAGTACGATAAGTTTGAGCTGCGCATTTCGCAGCTTCCCAACAGCAACGCAAACCATGATGAACAAAGAGATTTGCAGCAACCACAGCAGGATCAGCAGCAGCAGCCAAAAGTTTTTTCTGTGGAAGATAGAAGCGTTTCATTAAGCTCCATTTTCGAGCCAGGGAATAGTTACCAAGCGCAAGTTGTTTCCGTTTTTAAGGGCGATACTTCCGAGCCAATCACAACTAACTTCACTACAAGTACGCTATTACATTAATTAAATGTTCTTTAAATTAACTTAAAGTTCCTAAAGAAATACTGATTGATTTCACTCGATTTTCGTTTTCCTCTTTATTCAGAGCCTAACAGTCCTGAACGGTTTGTGGTATGGTTCCGGAACGAGACAGCCTTACTCATCTACTGGCAGCCCCCATCAGGGACCTACGACTTTTACAAAGTAAGTTTCTCTGTAAAACAGACATTTTTTCATCAAAATCCAAATGCCGTTGAGTGTTCTAATTTTAATCTGTGTTTTCTCGTCCAGGTAAATATTGATCCGGCGGATAGTCCAATATCTTCCATACTTGTCTCCCGCCAGGAGTACCAAAATGGCAGGTAAGACAACTGCCACTGTATATCTTGAATGAATGAATATTTATCATGTAAAAAGTTATATTTTGAAATGCATGTTGAATTTTTTCTCATTTGAAAGGGTGCAGCCAGGCTTCTACGGCCTTCGAAGTGGACGAGAGTACAATATTTCAGTCATTACGATAAGCCAAGGTCAGCCGTCGGACCCACTGGTCAGGACATACAGAACCCTTCCCCATGCCCCGGAAAGTGTCAGCGTCAGTATGTCAGAAAGTGTGAGTGAACATTATAAGTATGCTTTAAGTTCATTATTGGAACTTCTTCGGGTTTGAGTAGCATTCACTATAACCTTTGTGAAGACCAAAAGTGAAATCTAAAAGATATTCTTTTAGAAAAGCGGATGTCATGTACTTATAAAGCCCACTGATTTGATTTTCTTTCACTTTTGCAAAATTGTTAGAACTTGAACGATGAAGACCAGTCTGACGCTCGTCCAAATGGATTCCTTGTGGAATGGGTAGCACCTCCACAGGATACTGGGTAAGTGTGCCAATGCCAATTGACCTTTTCCTGTTCAAGGAAACTCAGTTTGCCAAAATACGTTTTAATTTTAATCCTTTCCAGAGAGTATGACGGGTTTCAAGTCTACCTCAACAGAAAAGGTGATTACCCAAGCAGTTTGATATTTTAATTTTGAATAGCGAATTATATATGCATATGAAATAATAATTATTTTTTGTAGGTATGAACAAGCCCATGCAAAAATATGTGCCAAGAGGAGAAACAAGTGTACTTCTGGAAGATTCAGGACTCGAGGAGGGGATGACATATCAGGTAAGTGCTATTTTGCATAGTAAAATAATTGAAATTGAAAATAAGGAACTGATTAAATATTGGGTCATTGACATACTCTCAAACATTTAATTTCCTTGCTTTCAGGTCGTGGTAAAAACCGTCTCAGGGAAGACCTACTCCCGCCCTGCATCGCAAAATGTAACTTTAGTGTTCGAATAAAATAACTTTATTGTAAAAATCAACCCTTTGTAAATTCGTGTAAATACAGATTATAGAACTGTTAAATACATATAGCAATTTAATGCTCTCCAGATTCTACATTTCTTGATCATTTCTTAAGCATATACAATTGTGGTACTTTACGCACTACAATTTAATTCAAAATCGTGCTATACCTTTATCGCTAATGACTAAACTAGACTAAAATTATACGTAGGGGAGCATCATCGATAGCCAAACAATACAAATATTTAATTGCGTTCACAAACAAATAATTTACTTAATGATGCCAAATAAAGTGTACATATTTTTGTAAATTTTGAAGTGATAAATAATTTCAATAGGAAGTAAAAACATACGCATATCTTTTAACGCTTGTCCGATTCCAACTTACACAATCATATCGTTTCTAGAAAATGTATAGAAAAACGTTTTATTAGTATGCATCAAAATTTTTGATTGAAATTACAAATGCTGGAAAATTAAATTTGCTATGTATAACTTAATAATAAGCCATCAAATCGCCGCCAATAAAGATTTTACTGAAATGCAAATTATGCCCTTGTTATTTCGTTTCTTTTTTTTTTGCTAAAAGGTTACACAAATTATACGTATGTACCAATGCTACCTACATTCATCATTGGATTGGTTTTACTATTTACTTTCCATATGGACAAAATAAATCAAGTTTTAAAGTATAGCCATACTTGTGAATTTCAAAACCCGGCGATTGTATTGTATTTGTTTTCTTTTAATTTTTAAATTAGATAATTTTCAATTATAGCAATAATTGAATTCAGAACAGCTGCTTTGATTTCCACGATATTCTGTGATAGAAAGTATGGCCTTTTGACTGAAATTCTAGATGCAAACCGGTACATTTCACCTGTTGCTAGATATCCGGGCAATCATCTTTTGCCAAATTAAACATTCAATTCGCATTTATTTTTATATCACATGAGAATGAGAGATGCTAAAGAATTGAAAAAATGCACAATTTTGAATTTTCAAAAAAACAATCATGATTCAAATGTGATTGCTTCATTTATTCGACTTATGTATTGCGATTCCGAACATCATACTTTTAAGAGAAGACAACATGTTTTATTTAAATACAAAATTTGCAAATGAATGATTTCATTCTTGGTACGTACACACCTTTATCATCTTTCTATTTATGACTATCGAATTGGAGTACATTCACTGATTTATAGAATATCCAAGCAAAGGAAAACTAAATAGATACATAACATAGTGCATATATTATTATTAATCGACCCGGTTTCTCTTGCTTGTTTATTGAAATACACGATACAAACATAAGTATCTTTCATCTCATCTCTCCAAAATCTGGAATTGATAATTCGGTATTTAAACAATGTGTTTATTTACTCGACTCATTGAACAAACATTAAATAAAACAAGAATGAGAGTAAATGATTCAATAAAAATTACATTTTGAGAGTAAATAAAATTAAAATAAAATAATAAAGTACTATAAAATTACACACTTTCTTTCTAAAAACAATCCCAAGGTGTACATTCTGTATCACAGATATCGATGCTTCTGCTGCTGCTTGTTGACATCACTCCACCGCATTCACTCATTTTTTGCACGCAAGAGATAACCTTCACACTCAAACTTCCTTTTTCATAGAATACCACACGATATTTATGGCATTTTGCATCTTTTTTCACTAGTCCACATAAAGTTACCTAAATGGGTTGATCCTCTGGTCACGCCATGCCCAAAGCTATAGAATCATTATCATCTTAAGTGACACTGTAGTATACAGACTTATCTTTTTTAACTCATCCCATGATCCACCTTTTGCGACCCTTTTCACTTCCTCAACAAACTTGCGAGTTTCGGCGGAATCCTGCAATCAAAAACACCAATTAAAATTAAAAACAAATGGATAAACACTGATAAACTTAATAACCCTCCTGGTTTGCTTTGTACCATAATTTTTGTAATTCTATTTAATGTATATATACTTCTGTAAATCATTTGCATATATGTATCGTATTATCACATTATGCCTCCTTTAGAGTAAAACCTGAAGTATGCAAAATACTTCATAACTCAAAGAAAGGTAAAATTAACACTCAAGGTTATTCTCTGTCTTCGTTCCATCAATTCGCGGTGAATTCAGGTCAAAACTTATGTGGAAAAAGATGTCATGTACACATTACATGCCAGGCCAGGCGAATGAATAAGTGAAGGAAAATGTGAAATCATTATGATTATGAATCCCCATCATCTGAAACAATGTGCAATTATACTGAGCACCCTCATTAAAGCCATTTTACTGTGTTACATTGTTAGCAGCCTAAGGCAAAAGTGCATCATAATAACTTTACTTCGAATGAATCGAGGAAGAATCGAGGAAGAAGTTTCATCCTCACTTCCCCTTTTGAACTTAATTTCCAGCCGTGACTTTCGTAACGTATTTAATGATTTATGATTATTATGTATGATTACAGCAAATCTTTCTTTCCTAAATCTTCTGAGAGTGAAGAAATGAATGAGTTGAGGAGGAAAACTTACTGCCTTTCATTCTCTGAATGTATCCGTCCTGTTGGTGATGTTGCTGCTCTTCTGGAGGATGTGTTGCTTTGAATTCTTCTGTGGCTTTCAGGTAGGACATCAACACGACCAAGAACACAACTTTTGGAAATAAATGGATTGACATGATGACAACTCCTTGTCAGGATTCAACCAGTTTCGAGATGAGCTGGAAAAAATATGAAATAGATAACACTTGAATTAAAAATATCACTAAATGATCGCTTGACATGCTTATATCATATCAATGAAATTACTTCCTCAAGAACTTTCACAATATGACTTTTACTAAAATTACGTAATTTCAAACTTAAAATTGGAAAATTAAAAAATGTGACACGTCAAACGATAGAAATTAAAATGATTGACAAGATGGTGTGTCTGAAAATAAACAGGATCAGTTATACTTTTATTTATGCATCTTATGCAATGCATTTTTATGCTATAAATAATCCTTGATCCTAGACCAATCTAACCTGAAATAGTACGGATTTGTTGGCAAGTACAAAACAAATTGCTTAATCCATCCTACCAAACAGACACTACTAAATGCGCACAACAACAAAACTACAACTACAGAAATATATTATAAAAAAAGTAAATCTTGTAGGTGAGTTGTACTGATATATTTTGTGTGTAGTCCAAACCTGCCATCCATGAGTAAACAAAAATTACCACAACTATAGCCAGCCACCCTTAATCTAGTCCAAATTCGAGTCCACACCTGCTACTGCTGTAATGTAGCCAGTAACTGTAGACAAAATATATCAAATTCTACAGAAAAAATATCGTACAAGGTAAATTCAATCAAAGAGTAGCTTGAACGCACTCAAACTCGTATAATCACTTTCCAAATTCATCAGGTTTGAAACTACTTAAGCTGTTTTCGCTCTCGTTGTGGTCAGCATATATTGTATCATATTGTTATCATGGCTTGTTGGTGCCAAAATGTAATTATTTTTTTATTGAATTGAACTGCAACCTACAACAAGCTGCAAAGTGTTCAATAACAATGATGACATAAACAATGGACGAGTACACAGGAATGCTGATCCTCTATAGTCAGTTAGTGCATTTTTTATTCTAGAATGAAAGAACTACTTTGAAGATTAGTGTAGCTTATCTAACTACAGAACAATAGCGGCGCTTTGTATATCCTCCTACCTTACCAAACAAATTTGTATGAAGCGTGGGGAGCCTGCACGTGTGATCGACCAAAAACTTCTTTCACAATTTCATATGTATGCCTCCATTGAGAATGAAGATGGTGATAATGTGATGGCGTCGATTGTTGATCAAGAAAATATTATTTTGACAATGTTCTCTAAACCAACAGTAAATAACATTGAAGCACTTGCAAAAAGTTGTCTTATTAAAAAACCCCCCAACAAACCACAAGAAAAAATACCTATGCATTCAGATTCAGAAGTCAGAGAATCATAATCAAGAATGCCATTTGCACGATACATACATACTTGGATTGTGCTGTGGAAAAAAATGCACACGATTATTTGCTCTGTAGGAAAAAAATTTTACTGTCGATTGTTGATACTCTGATTCGATACGTGCTCAATAATATTCAATGCAAGTTTGCGGTAGCTTTCAATAAAACACACATTTTTCGAATACGTGAATCACGATATTCGATTGGCTTATTATCAGCAAAAGTTGACCCAGTCAGAGTCATGAAATTTTTTATGAAAAAAATAAAATATATGCCAAAGTAGTTAAGCACTTACTCTTTCGTTGACTCCGATAGGGACAAGACGCGAGAAGAGATGCACGATATGAAAAAAATATTTTTTATATTATTCAGACATGAGAATCAGAAGAACGAAATACATGGCAGTTGTTGCTCTTTGCCGCTTGAAGAAGAAGTGAATCGAATGCAAAAAAATATGTTCAGAAGAAGATGAAAATTATTATGACTCTCGTCGTCCATCGGTATGGATCTCTGTAATTATGGGTATTTTTTGTAAACAGGTAGGATAGTACAATATGGCTTGGTGACACGACCACGACGATGCATGATATGATAATGATGCCTGCTTCGAGGGCCTTATTATTTGTGGAGTCACTAAAGTTATAAGGTTAAGAATGCAATAATACCTACATGCTTTATTATTATTATGCATTACAATGTACTTATGCTGAATTTATACAAAAAAAATGTGGTGATCACACTGACACTGATCACAAACTATCGCTTATAATGTAGCATAAGGGGCGTCTATTGAGATAAATTTTTTGCGTTGCATGTTGACATGCCGATGATGTTGTCGCTGTCCCACGTCCCGTCGATGAACATTTTTAATGCATTATCATAATCGCCATTTTATTGTTGCATGATTCGATGCATTCGACGACGAGGTACTAGTACAGTACAGTGCATAATAATAATAGAGTGCACGATGGCACGATACGATACGATGCAGTGCAATAATGCAATATGGTGCCTCTAGGGCTTGATGGATTCATTACCCTTTTCTATTTACGAACGAGTATAAAATAACGCCTACGTCTATCATCATGGCATAACGCTAATAAAAAGGACTATAAAAATGCTTTTTCAAAAGTTGTCCCACAACACTAGTACGAAAAAATTCACAGCTTTTATGTCATCGTCGTGCATCATAAAAAGGAACTTAGATTACAAAATGGCATCTAAGGAGCCAAAAAAAATTTTGCACAGCATTCTTTCACTAGCCTAAAAGAAGAGCCACCACACCGCTACTAACTGCCGCAACTCTCTAATTTTCTAAAATGGCGAAATGAATTGGATTAGATGGAGGATGGCCTTGATGGATGTGTTGAGATCAAAATCGAAAATTTTGAAATTCATAATGCATCCTAAAGCCGTACGCCAACTTCTGAAGGCGATATGATAAGATAATAGATAGAGGTGATGGCTTGCTTCTCAAAAAGAAGGATGTTGTCCCTAAAATGAAGAGGAGGACTTCCGTAGTGTGCCTACTTGAACGATGATGTGATATAACGCCCGAAACGCCTTTCGCAAATCGTATTTCGCACGTACGTAAGTTTTAGTAAGAACGTCATAATTTTTACTTATGCGAGTTAATGCGATATGCTTTCAGCGTCCACACTGTAATTTACATGTCACTTGATGATGATTGATGACATGAGCAAAACTTTGTTTTGAGAGCATCGAGAGAAACTTTAGAAATTCAATAAGCACAACTAATGTAGACCAATTGAAAAATCATTAAAATTAACATAATGTTATTTGATAGATACTGTGTACTAACCTTTGAAAGCGTTTTCCCTGGATCTGATCGAAGCTATTTCAAGATCGAGTCATGAACAACTTCACGGTTTTGCTACAGCGTTAATCGTCTCAAAGATATGTTGACCTGTACTTACAGTGAACACTTTCCACTTCAACTCACTATGAACAACTATTTAGTTGAGCATGAACATCATCCAAAGCAAAAACAATACTTTTTCACTTGATCTGCATGAGAAACGCAATAAAAAGCTAATGTCCGTCAGAGAAGTTGTCTTTCTGTCATATTTCTACCTTTCATGGTGGACAAGTCGATGGCTCAGAGGCTCTGACGTACGCAAAAAGTAACAATGCATAATGAGAGTAATGGATATGATATGGTTATACACATTTCGTCGTTACGTGAAGTGGGTAGTGTAGTGTAGGAGCATGAAAGAAGTCTTACGGATGCATACATCTTTGTGAGTATTTGCAACACGACGGAGAACGCTGGTGATTAAAATTTTTCCCAGACATAGGAGCTAAGTGGCGGGAGAAGCATTAAGTGAATGATTGAATTGATAATTCCTGCTTTTCCTTCGACAATTCTTATCTAATAAATTTTAACCCTATTGTTTTGTAAACAAAATGATTTCCTTTACATACTACGTCGCATTGCATATGGCTTGAAGATGATTGTTTTAGGATGCTACTTCCTAATGTTGAAGAGGAAAATTCCCACACTCACGGCTCTGCGTTACGCCAATTAATAATATCAATATCAATGAACGCGAGCAGTGCAGTGCGGAACCTGAGGAGAATGCAAAAAAGGAAAGTGGGTACCTGGGTGAGCAGCAGCACAGCGGTAGCGAAAATCTCATTTTTATGATTCTAGAAAATACAAAAACCGGTCTCTCTGGTCTGGACCATCCCCAAGCCTTTGCCTTTTCAATGCTTTTTAAGTAACGCAAGGAATGCAGAAAAAATGATCCGTGAAAACGAATGCAAACTAGTTCTATTTTGCTAAGTTCGCAATTTTTAGGGTGAGTAACAACGCTGAAGTCAAAGGCATTTTGACTGTGACTGTGGAAAAGGTGAACTTGCTTAGACCCATACCTAATCAATAAGAAAGTTGACACTTTCAAGTAAACATCTCCAGGCTATTTTGGAAAACCTGTTGAGCAGGTGGAGCTGATTCTACTGGAATAATAATACAGGGAGACGTAGGTAGGTTATGGGTAGAAGATGTCACGCAAGTATAGAAATCCATAGATTTTTTGCTTTAGATTCATTTGGTTTCTTAGTTTGATTTGAGCCTGAGTCGCTAGCTACCAAAATGTGCGAGTCTTCTAGATCAGGAATCAGGACCCACTTCTTCATGAGTTTTTGCGATGCAGCAGAACCAAAAATGAGTCCGAGTTGACCGAATGACCTTCATTTTTTATTTATAGATAATTTATTCATAATATCCATTTCCAAAGCTAATAAGTTAGGCTAAATCGATATGAATGATTTATTGTAGAGAAGTCGCATTTCCAAAGTGCTATTTAATAAAAAGCTTGTCAACAAGTCAACAGTCCACTTTTTGTAAGAAAAAGCATAACTTTACTCAGAGATACAAGTACACTTATGCACATTATCCTACATACAGTACAATGGCAGAATTCATTACATATTTTGATTAGTTTTTGCCGAATTTAATTTTAAGTTTCCGTATATTTATGTTTGTTTACGTATATTTAAATATTTTAATACTTGCCTTACTATACAATACTGGGGTGACATCTTATATATGACCATGGTTCGTGGGAACGTTAATATGACGCAGATAAAAGACAATTAATTAGATACTTTTACGTGAGAAAGATTAGAAGTAAGGTGGTCAGTGTGGTCAGAATCATTCTTTTAATCTAATGCAAAAATTATTATTTGAATATATTATTATTGCGTTCGTAGCTCTTTGACCAGTGAGAAATATTTACAACAAAGAGAAGCTCATGAATATAATGCATGCATGCACGTAAATATTAAATATGGTACTAAAATGTACTCTCATTCTTCAAACCTCAGATAATGATTATTTCCCAGTTTGAAATTAAGTTAGCAAGATTCTATCGAGGTTTGAGGGAGCATGATTCTATTCAAGACAAAATAATATATTGGAAATAGCTCAATCTGTAGTTGTGTTTCACTTCCCAAGAATTGAGTGATTGTATTTCTTGTTTATTTGACCCTCACGTTGTAACTTCCAACAAAACTGATTTTGAGATAGCATTCCGGAAAGTTGCTGACTATTTCATCTGTAACTGTACACAAAAGGCACAACTAACCTTTTCCTGAACAAAAGCGTATCAACTGCTTTGCATACTAACTCACAGATAAACATGAAAACTGTCATCACGAATAAAATACCTAAGAAAATCCACACCACATTGAACGTGTGCAGAGGTACTGGATTCGGTTTCTTCGAAGCTTTTCTATATTTGCTTTCTAAAAAGTAATAACTGTACCATTTATCTGAAGTAACTGAAAAATTCATTGAGTTCAAATCACCTCCCAAGTTTTTTAACGTTTCCTGAACACGATAAAAATTATCCAGACCATTGATATCGTCATGGAATCTATCCCATCTATTGTAAAGACCACTTTCAAACAGTTGTCCCAGCCACCGTTCTAAATAGCGGGTAAAAGTAGTTAGTATTGACCGTATAAGGCATTGTTGTTATGAACCTGTCCACTGGAATGACTGGTGAGACCCATTTGGATGGCATGAACAACTGGAAACACAGCCTCTGCATATGGACATGCTTCAAAAGCTCGAAAGAGGCAAAGTCATTGGAAACCGTTTTCCACGCAATGGTTCGATTTGGAAGAAATGCAGATGGATTGGCCTGCAAGTACACCTGAGCAGTAAGTACTCTGACACCGATTAACCAGGTTGGAAATGGTATGACTGATCTGTTTAAGGTGTTATAATATGGAGGGAATTTCCCGAACTCCTTAATTTCCTCCAAAATTGCTTTGATTGCAGCTTTAAAAACCCCGCGGTGGCTGATTTCCGAATGCGTATAAATGGAGATGTTACATTCCGCCAGATCCTTCAAGTTTAGTGGATAGGTCGGATCACTGAACAAGGTCATGAATTCAAACATTTTAGCTCTGTATGAATGAGACAGCACAAGCCCAGTCAGAGTCCAAATTAGCCAGTTTGTACTCAGACTCTTTGAATGTTTCATAAAATTTAGCTTCAGAATGCAAGAATCTGAATCCTGATCGAAAAGGGAGCCATACAATGCAATGAGAACTGAATACATTTCTTCATAACTTCCGGTACTTTCTCGATCTTCCAATGCATGGCGGAAAATGGAATGTTTCGTCCTGGACCACCTTAACCAAGCAAAGAATGTGAGGAAAACTCCAATGAATGACAGCAAAAGGCATATCCAAATCCAGAAATCGAAAGGTCTGACAAGTGCAATATCATATACACTTTCTCTGTCTTTCGTCACTAGGTACGCCCATTGGTCGAAGACCAAGCCGAGTTCAACAATTTGCCTTTTTTGTCTTCGTATATCACTTAGATAATCTAGGGTTAAAGTTCGTCTTCTTATGACAAATGCAAGTTGTCGAGCTTCTACAGTGCGGTAACTAAAGTTTAGTTTTTCACTGAGTTCTTTCATGACGCATTCTTCAACCGTCGGAGGTCTCCTCTTTACGTTGTACTCTGGACTTCGATCGCAAGATTTTACATCGCTATTCTTTTCACTGTCTCCTAAATCTGGAAAAATATACAATCTATACAGGTTCCTTTCACGGTGAAATCTCCGGAACTCCTCTGCTGCTGTTCTAATAATGTCCCTTTCGACAACATGTATTGGACATACTGCACATAATCTATACAGGTTCCTTTCACGGTGAAATCTCCGGAACTCCTCTGCTGCTGTTCTAATAATGTCCCTTTCGACAACATGTATTGGACATACTACACATATACGGAAAACTTTTTCGAAATTTGTCACGACGTATGGAAATCCAATGTATGATGAACTAAAGATGCTGTTACTGAAGCCGAACATAGGCCAAAAAGAAAAACTATGTGGCTGAGGAAACGTTAAGATGATGACGTATTCTGGTTTCGTTAACCAACTCTCTGTTAAAATTATATTTTCCTGAGGAAACCCTGCCCATGTTTCCCCTTCCATGAAAATGTGAGCGAAACAATGAGACATTTTCCGCTGGGTATGCTTAGCCCAGTGGGATCTATTACGGGTATGGAAATGATCAATAGGGTCATTGTGGTTTCCATATTTTTGCAGAGAAAGGGAGATTGATATGTTTTGTAGTTTGAAGTACCATAGGAGACCAAGAAACTTGTCAAAGTTGTCATAGTTTTTCCCAATATCGAAGTAAAACTTTAGGTGGCACCATTTCAAGTTACCTAGTAAGCTGGAGAAACTATCGCTGATTGAAATCGAAGTGTCGGAGCCTCGCAACAATGCAAGCTGAAGCACGATCCGCAGTAGTACTAAAACACTGGAATGGAAGTAGGGACGTGGATTTAGATTCAAGGCCATGGTGAATGTAATGCATGTATGTATATACAACAGGAGCAGAGAATGCTCAAAGCTTTCAAAGTTACTTTACAATGCTGCGAACCTAGTGCCGATGTAAAACACTTTTCATTCCATTCCAATGCAACTCCAATTTAAAAGCTCAGAATTAAAACTTTCTGAAAAGGCACGTGGATTTGTAAACTCAAAGGAAAATTTATGTAATCATCCTGTTGTGCAAGCTGAGTAAATGGTAGCATGTTCCAATTTCTTTAATAACTGAGACTTGCCCATACGCTCATACTATTAAATTCTTTGCCATGCATTTTATGTACTGTTCTTTTACTTACCCTTGGTAAACTTTCCAAACATGGTAAGTGCTTTCGAAGTTACCCTCAACTTCCAACACTTGTGGAATTAGATAAAAGGCTAGAATAACAACTTATGTAATCAAAAATCAATCAAAAAATTCCCAGGCTACATAAATTTAGATGTAAAGGCAAAGAAGACAAAGGCGATACGGGTTGGTGAAAACTCGCTTTGGATTACTTGCCCTCGCGTAAGGAAAAGCGGCGGTAGATAACCGGCTCTGTTGTGAACTCGCACTTAGAAAAATTGTTACCATTCCTGCCCCAGTAGGGAATCGTAGTTTTCATTTATTCGATTTCGCTGCGATTAATATCAACAGCCCCAGTTATCTAGTGCCACTTTACCCCCATGCGAGTTATCCAATGTGAATTTTCCGGTTCCCTTTTCACACTTTCATCCTAGAGCACGAGTTCAGAAATGATGAATTTTCTGTATTCCAGAACTCGTCCCTCCTTATGCTGTTGTTATAGAAATGTTCAGGCTAAACATTCATTACTTGATTAGCACTAATGACTTTATGAAAAATGTAAAACAGCAAGTAGCAAATATTTTTAATTTTTATACATTTATTAGCAACTTTATTCACAGCTCATATGGAAGTTAAATACATCACAATCGCTACACCACATTTAATATATTCCATAATTATGATACTTCAATTATTTTTGGATTCACATCATATACGCACATTTATAATACAAATTCACAAAATCCTCACTTTCCTCAAAATTTTCCTTTCCCTTCATAATCAGCATGTTTTCACATTCAAATTCGGAAATCAAATTCTTGCATCACCTTATTTGCATCCTTGCGTAGTACATACAAAGTAAGTCGAGTGAATGTACTATTTATTACCTCTTGACAGGCTTGAAGTATAGATTTTCGAATACATTATCGAAGAACTCACAATTATCGCATGATTTTGCGGTTTCACTTCCATTTTTCCTTGATTGCGTTTCCGAGCTTTTATTTTGCGGAACGAAAGTTAGAATTAGAACTAGCAAGGTGAAATCCCGAAAATTTCTTCAAGATGATGAGGATCAAGAACATGAAATACCTTGTAGCTATCTTTTTATCTTTTCTAATTTCTTAAGTTTTTCTCTACACTCTACAGAAAGGATAAAATTGATTTATTTATTTGTACAATCGCAAATACTTTGAATATCAACAATTCTAATGTTAGTATATTTATTCAAGAGAGTATGATGAGTGACGGCTGTCCTTATGAATCATCTTTTCTGGCTGGATGGACTATACATTAGACATTTATTATACACACAAAACACTTTTTTAGCAAGCAGCAGTTTCATCAAAAATTTTTATATTTTTTGAGATTTTGTAGTTTTAAATTTTTTATATTCCTTTTTTCTTTTAATATTTTTTTGCTTGGATTTTTTAAATGAGTTTTAATAGTTTTTATTGACTTTTATGCTTTTTACTTTTTTTAAGCGTGTTCAAAGCACATTTTAGAAGGCTATGCATACGCTTGACGTTTTTTCATACCCAAAACTTTCTCTCAGAGATCCAGAGAAAGAAGTCCTACTCGCTTTCGTTTGGCAACCTTCCACAAGAAATTCAGGAGCATCTTAAAGTTTTCCAGTCCGGTGAAGTCACTTCCTCGAGTTTGCTAAAGTGGATAAAAATTGTCCAGTGGAACTATAAGTTCCTTTGAGTCATTTTTTTGTCATTTTATTTTAATTACGATTAAGCCTTACACGATACTTGATACACGATCATCTGTCGTCTTTGAGCAAAAATCTATGAAATAAAAAGTGACAACAAAAGGATTGTGTGTCACTCCTCTGCAGTATTATTCATTTTGGTCACAAATAACAATGAAACAACAACGTTAAGTTGCAATAGTTCTCCGTAGTAGTCAAATGGCACATACCGTTTTTTGCTCTCAAGTAAACCCCTTAAACCTACTTAATTTTTATGATATAAATTATTTCCTTAATAAATATTCTGAAGATGTCAACACTTCTTAGAATTCTATTTACCTAATTTATAGCAAATGTCAAAGATGCTGTACGTATGTACTTATTAGGATAAATCATCATTTTTTTATTACTATGAAATTGAAGGTCAAAAGGTCACAGTCTACTTGAACTCGAACAATTGTTTTTGTTGCATTTCTCTAAGAACGGGGTTTCTCAATTTATGCGCGAATTGATATACTTAGTAAAAATTTTTTTTAAAAATAATAATCTTTTATGATTATTCACTGCGCATGTGGGTGGAGTCAAAACTGGAAGAAAGTTTTACTTTTCTTTCGTATCTGATTATTTTTTGTTCTTTCGTTTGGACAAATAAATTTTTACTATTATTAAGCTGTAAAATTAACATCATTTGAATACTTTTCCTTGCGCAGTTGTCAGTGACTAAAGGAAACTGAAGTTGCATTTGAAGCTGGATTTGAATGAAAGATGATTGAAGTAATAATTCTGCGTTGTAAGTGTGAGTTTATTCAATTAAGCGTCGTGGTATATTGCCCTAAATTTTTCAAGATTGAACATGTGTATATACTGTTTGATTGATTAAGAAGTGGATTTGTGTTCGAAGTTTTAACGTAGTTCGAATACAAAAAAATCAATGTCTAGTCTATTTGCTTCTGAAGGAAATTAAATGGTTGGAATTTGTATAATCAATTGAAAACGAGATGGCTTTGGAAAATTAAAACATCCATCATCTACCGATATATTCCCTCATGGAATGTAAATGGATAAATTGAGATGAACAAAATTTTTTTTTAATTTTTGGCACTGAATGCGTTACATGTATGCAGTATCTGTACGGAAGCTTATTTAATATAATAATAATTACGGTTCGGAGTTTATTGATTCACTCTTCAGCCGTCCATTGTGTCTACTTTTAAGCACCACGTTGCATCTTGACAAAAGCCTGCTCCTTCCACAACAGTTATTAAATTACCCACCTATCTATTTACCTATGTAATAATATCCTATCATATCTTGTCCTCGAAAAAATTATAGAAGAATAAAGAAACCTTTGGATGCTCCCTTCCCTTAATATTTTTTTTATGATTGTGCTGCAACAAACTCTATAGGTTGATGAATACATAATATCATTATTACATTTAATATAAATTTTTTGAGATATTTTTTTGGTATTTGGTGGAAAATTGAAAGTTTGCGCAATAAGACCTCATCATTTCAAAGTAAAATCCATTCTTTTGTGATTATTATTATTATTGAAATTTTTCGTTATCTAGCTTCTTTTCTCTCAACTACATAATAATTTTACCTATTATTGTTATTCATTTGTTCGCAGCAAGTTGAACTGAACTGGAGTTTATTTTCACTCAAGAAATTGGAAGGATTTCTTTTCGCTAGAGGCAATAATAATTTTACCTATTATTGTTATTCATTTGTTCGCAGCAAGTTGAACTGAACTGGAGTTTATTTTCACTCAAGAAATTGGAAGGATTTCTTTTCGCTACAGGCAGAAGTGCCCTATGAATTAAAATAGAACGAGAGAGAAGATGTCATGTCATTTATTATCATCGATGGATTTGAATTGAATTGATTACTTTTACCTTCCTGTATGAATTGATATTTACTATGCATACATACCTACATGCACTTGAAATTGAAAAGAAAATGTCTATTTATTATTCATTTCCCATAATAAAACAACTAAAATGTTTTTGTTTCTTTCGTCCAATTATATTTAGAATTTAAATGTATTAATAATGTATTCCTCTACGTCATATTTTGTCAATCTCAAGAGCACAAAAGTCTAATTCCTTCTTTTTTTGCAGAGAAATGCTGCGAAAAAACTGAGCAGATTTGTTTTTTAAAAGGTTAATTTCTCATCAGAACACAAGATCACTGAAAGTAGTGCAGCAGGTACGCATATACACATTTCCCTTAAAGAATAAATATTATTATCATAATTTTTTGTTTATCATAGGATTAAAAAGAGAAGAGCAATATTTTTCCAAAATTATTGTACAATCCCAGGCATACTAAGAAAATTCTATGGATGAATACTCGCTAATATTACTTAGGCATTAAGCTTCCTGTAAAATGGAACGATAATAACAATAATAATACGCACAAATTTACATAAGTGCCATCATACGATTTCCTCCTCCGTAAGTCTTGCACGATTCACTGACTGAACTGACTAGCAATTTTTACTCTAGAATATTTTTTTACGCAACTATGATACATCAGGTACTTGACAAATATGTGTCGATATTTGTAGAGCTTGTTGCCTCCTTAAATTCCTCGAGCACATTCTTAAGTATGTTCATTCGGCTTTGAATCAGAGTCCAGGAAATAATGTCTTCATGGAAAGAACTGAAAGGAAACGTGAAAAACAAGGAATATGAAGGGCAGTGTAAGAGTCAGACTGTTTCAACAGGCAAAAATGCAGGTTCTGGTGCTTACTTGTGATTACAATAAACTAAGTAATTAAGAGACTAACAAACTACAGTCTACATTAAAATATGTATCTTCGAGTGTCATGTTATTCGTCGTGATAAATTCCTAGCTCTCTACTTGATTGGGAATCGACAAAAAGGCACAGTATGGTTAAAAGCATGAAGAATGCCTTAAGGAAAGAAGTTTTTGATTTTTATGACAAATCTACAATCTCAAAATAATTTAAAAATTAATGTCTACCTGGAATGTTAGAGATTGGGCGAAACTGTTACTGTCAGAGAAAGTTGATGAGTTCGGCAGAACATCAATAAATGGCTATAGCTTTCGTAATAATATCCCTTAATCTAACTTAGTTAGTGATGGATGTACAATTTTTAAGAATTAGTCATTATTAGTCCAAGAAAATAATTGCATCATTTTTATCGCTATTGTTTTCGAAATCCTGCACACAAAAATTGAACGGAAATGAGTTATTTGTTTTTGTGACAATTAAGTACATTCTTGAACTTTTCTCATTTTTTGTCTTGTCTGTTGTGCTAATACTCCAGAAGAAGGCACTTCATCCAAACCAAGTTATGAAAATGTAGTGCCCATTTATGTATGAATATCAATATTAACGAGATCAGATCAATCGATATTATAGCGATTGCTGCTTAAATGCACATGCACCGGCTACGAACAAATTGCAAAAAACTTTCCAAACTCAATTCCTAGCATATATTCGGCATTAATAAGTCTGATTTTGGCAATCATGATGATCAATTATCAATGTTTTAAAGGATATTTTTATCGAATCAATAGTATTCTTAGCAGTCGTCAAAAGTCCTTCAAGAATTTTTTTATTTTACGTGAAAGTCAAGTAGTTTAGTATGTATGATTTTTTTTGAATGGAACATTTTCCACGAGGGAAAAAATTTAAATCTCAGGCCAATGATTGATTAGTTTAATATCTTTTTTTTCACTGCTCATTTTTTTCAATAATAGCATACGTTCGTCACAGAAAATAGTCAGGTAAGCTCTCTATATATGCATAGGTATAGTATTCATTCTATAATCGAAGACTTAAATAACTGTTTTCTTCTTTCTTTCACTTCACAAGCATGTAAATAAGGTCTTGGGCTACCTGCTCGGATTTTTGTCTGCTATTCTTGTTCATGAATCAACGAACTCACGCTTTCTGTTGAAAAATCGTTCGAGTAGATTGGGTAATACAGTCATGGAGTCATACGTCTGCTTATTAATGGTGAATCCCATATTTTGATTCCCATTTCTTCCAGTCAAATGTCAAAAAGAACTTTAACTTACCTGCATTTCATGTGGAGGTTGCCCAACGAAAAGGAAACTAGAATGAATTGACATAGTTAGTTACTTCATTTATAATTTTTTTCATTATTATCGCACTCTTTCTACGGTTTCATATTTTTATGGAGCTAATTATCTCTAAAATTATCTACAAATCTGATACCATTTGAGGTATTAACAGAATTTCTGGAGTGACTAGTATTAATGTATTGTGCATTCTTTCTTGGATACAGAACTATAAATCCAGCATTTACTGTAAACGGTAAACCTTTTCTGACTTATCGACATTGAATAAGTGCGTATTTGAATCATCAGAAAAAAAAATCTTGACTTACTTTACATACGATATACATACATTGACAACTTTATACAAGAGACTTTAAATAGTCCAATTACTATTTTTTTCACTGAAAGCCTGCGACTTTGACAATTTTCCAGTAGAGCAGTAATAACTCTTAAAATGTATGACGGATCTTGTCATTGTTACATTTTACACTATCATTATTATTAAGTTTATATGATTGCCTAAAATTAACCTTACTCTATGTATTTCATATTTAATAAATAATATGTATTTTATAAGCTACACAGTAAGCACATAAATATGTATGTATTATTTATTTTCTCCAGTTTTCACTCTTCATAAAACTCTTCCTGAACAAGACAAAGTCAAAGAATTGATTGGTTTGGGCACCAACGCAATTTCGCTTAATTATTTCTGAGTAATGATCATTTATAGAGCTACACTAGACTGATTCAAATCTAATACTACGTGATGCATAGTATTATTATTTTTTTGCTGATTTTAGAACAATTTTTTTATATGCGGTAAGAGAAACACCAGAGAATCACATTTACGGTTGTTCTTGGTGTTCAATATCTGGACGAAAGCAGAGAGAAGAAAAATACTTCAACGAGTTAATCTACTACAACAATACGTCAAAAAGACACAGATAGAGCACATTCAGTCATTTTCCATTAGAAGTTCATAATCTTGTCGAGAAGATAGAGTATATTTTTATTTGTTTGGGGTTCTATATCAGCAAACCGATATAATCAAAATAAAATGAAAATCTGACATGATGTGAGTCAATGGAAAACAAGGTTGAAAAAGAATGCAAGTTTTAAAACCAAGGATCTCTTAAAAAAGCTACTTTCTACGGCAAAGAGAAAGAAGAAGCGATACAGTTGTAGAGAGAAAATATTTTCACTAGATAAAGTCTGTGACACAATTATGGATAATCATATAAATACATACATATATTGTGTATGTACGACTTATGAAATATGATGATGATTATGAAGAAAATACATATTATGCCTATCTACAGTCCGTAACGCTCGACTTGCATATTATGAAATTGAAAGGTGAATGGAGATTGCACACAGGTTACTTTTTGATAATTTTTTAGGAGAAGACAATTTTTTTTTGTTCTTTGCCCTTGCATATTTGCCTTCATTTAATCTGGAGTTTTAAGGTATTATTGCTCGGTTTGAATGATTCATTTTTCTAAGAAAATGACCTTGTAACCCTCATAAAAACATTAGTACATCTAAGAGGAGATTTGTTTTTTTACAAAAGAAAACAAAATGCACGAACGAAGGTACCATCAAAGTCCATCCAAAAAGGTACCGAACGAGCGTTCATTTTTTTTGCCATTGCATTGCATTGTCATTGTGCCAATATAATTTTATTGACGAAATCAGCCACTATTTTCCTTGTACAAATATTTTTTTTACGAAACAAGGTCACAATTGGGAATTTTTAAAAAAATCCGAGCCGGGAGTTTTCTTTTCTCGAGTTTACAACAACGACTTAAAAGTATTGTAGTAAAATTCTGCAAAACTGCGCAGCACTTTTTTTTGTAGTCGAGCACAAAATTTGGACCAGGGTTTTTTATACAAGATGAACAAGAAGTACTATCATGGTAAGCTTGAAGACTTAAATTATTTTTTTAATCTGCATGTAGAAATCTTCATTTCTTAGTCTAGGAACCTTAATATTATCATCATCATTATTAGTATTATTTTAGTTGCTTCATTTTGGCTATCCATTGAAGACACGTAAATGATTTTTCAACTTTAAATAATGTTTTTGTATATTAAGTACAATTATTGTGTTTTTGATTGATGTGTGGTTTTCGTAAAAGTGGATGATTTCATTTATATTCTTTGTCAGGCCTCCCTGATATCGGACAAAATGTATTTCACTTGAGAGGTTCATTGTGAAATTTGCCATTCCGTGAGTCAGTTTTCAAAATGTCAGATATGAGAATAAGGTTTGATAATGCATTGAGGTTTTCAAAAAACCTATTGCAGCCCAACATGACTCATGACACGTTTCAAAGTATTTCTCTCTTCAGCAAAGGTAATATAACACCTTCATAATCATTTATAATTAGGAAGCTATCCCTCACCCCACAATAGTAAACGTCCTTCATTTTATAGTGACTGCGAACTTTCGCCGTCTTTTAATCTTCCGGGTTTCATTTTTTCTCATTGGGTCTTCTTCTAATCAAATCACTGGAACATTCCATAAACATCCTCCTTAATTTTAGATTTCTAGGCCGTTATCTGTACAACATTTATGCAAAAATGTGCCATTGACTTTCACTCGTTATAAGCGTGCTTCGTCAATACTTGGGATACTTGGAATTTGTTTGGAACAAACTCTGGCTATTTTTTGACTGGTCCAGCGGGATTATAACAAAATCCAGAGTTTTCCTTTTTTTGGAAGGGATGAAGTGTAGGCACCACTACTTCACATTATCTCTTTGCCCACTTTCTGCATCATGAATGAGTGGTCTCGGATAATATTGATCCTTGACAGAAGTGGTAAGTACTCATCAATTGTATGTACATTGTACGAACAATTTATTACTATACAAATATGCGTCATTATTATTATTATTATTATTATTATTTCTTAGTTTATGATCATGATTACATCACACACTTGTTTTATGAAGTATACAATGAGCATGCCGGAAGGGGTAGTATTGGAGTGGTTTAAATGGTTAAACAGTTAATCAAAAATAAAACTTTTAAGCAAATTACATACAAAGATTAATCCAACTTTTTGAAAAAGTTTTTATGCTTAACTTTAATAAAGCCTACCTATGCACATTATCTGTACCTATCTTAGGGCTGACCATTTTTTAAGTCCTTGCATTGGCTGTGGATAAAATTTTTGTGTACAAGTGGTACTTACGTAAGCTCTAGGAGGCATGTACACAAAACGAGTAGTAGAGCTGGCGTCAGCAGCGTCACCATCCACCTTTGATTTCACGTGTCTCTTTGCCTTTGTCTCTTTGCTGAACTTACTTTAATGATAATTAGATAAATCATTATTACGTATTGGATTATTATTACGTAACTTCTTATTTATTTACAACCTAACTACATCATTAACTCTTACAGGTTTAAGTGTTAACAACCAATACTTGATATCGATGTTGTACTGACGGAGAGAGGGTCAAGATACACTTCTTAAATTCATGACTTAACTCTCAAGAAATTAAAATATTCTTTTTTTCAATCATCTGCATATTTTCTTTTTTTCAATAAATATGATGCATTGCATTGCATAAATAGGCGCGGACAGTCAGTCGCGAAAATGCGCTTATTGAGCTTTTCGCAGAAGAAGACATTCGCTCCAGAGCCATCACTTGAAAGTTTCATCAAAGAATACATTGAATAAGTCACGTGTTATTTTTGTGCAATATTCTGATTGTTCTACTTTCATATAATCCAGAGGAAGAGAAAAAGAGGAGCGATTTTTGAAGTACATTTTTAATTAAAGAACCTTTTTTATTGCATTAAATGGATTTCTTTTTTGTTTTTCGGGGAAATGATGAGAGTCCGTATTGTAATTAATAAGTAACTTGTAAGTTTTCCTTACTTTATGCATAATTATCAGAATACCCCAGAAAGTGAGCTTTCCCTAAAAGACTACAATGATAACAGAATAAATTTATTTTAAAAAATGCTTTATGCGTAGTTAATATTAATATTTTACAGGTATACTCGATTTTTTTCTCAGTATATAATAATCTCACAGCAAGTAGGACTGACTGCAGTTCATGACGTTTCAGTGACTTTTTCTTCTTTCTCGATTTGGGATTTTTTAAAAGGAAAGTCAGTAATTTGTTAATGAATCACTAACTCGGTAAACGTNCTCGATTTGGGATTTTTTAAAAGGAAAGTCAGTAATTTGTTAATGAATCACTAACTCGGTAAACGTAACACTCATGTGGCCACTTTCGGGAGTAGTTCATTTTTTTCAGTTAATGTATTTTTTTAGCAATTTTGCATCTTGAGGTTCAATCTTTTTCTTTTGGAGTTCCACTTTCGTGGAGTGGTCTGACATGGTCGAAGTTATATATTGACACCTGTGTATAGGCAACCGTTTTCCAGGTATGAAGTATATATTTTCTAAGACAAACTTTGTTGATCGTCAACTTTTACAATTTTTTGTGTCTTCATGTACATAAGTAAGATAAGTACTGATAAGCACATTGTCAGGAATGCGAAATGTCATTATATCATAATTACACTTTTATATGTAATTATTATACAAGCGCGCCTTTCTTTGGCATAGGCTTTTTGAGTCCGGGTAAGTAACATTTTCCTTTAAGGTCAAGGAAACTATATTCATTGGAGGCAACAGCGGCAACCTCTTTTTTCCATAAAACTCTCTCAACATTACTCAAACCTCCTAGAACAATCTGTGAATAGACTTCGGTATTGTGAACTCATGCTGCGTAAAACTTGCCTAAAAATTGAGAAGCATATTTTGCAAACGCAAACTAGAAACCTATTTTTGTTCGTCAATATACATTTACATAAATATTATTCATGCGAGATACGCTTACGCTTACTTGTATAGGAATCATTTCTGGAAATTTGGTAATCGAGACAGTTCTAACTGCAATTAGATGACACATTAATTTAGCCTGAATAAATTCCTTAGGGAGACAATCATCGTTCATTGATTTCCCAAAGTCAGAGAATCTTTTTGCCGAAGGATGGATGGAATTGATGGAAGATCCACTACACTTTCCAACAATTAAAAACTTTTCATTATAAATATGATAGATTTGATGATGCTGTAAGGAAATAGGAATAAAATATTAGGAAAGTGCTCAAGCAAATCGACAACATTTACATGCACAACATTTAATTAAGGTACTGAAGAATTTATATATATGCAAATAATGAAAATAAAAGAAGCAACAACAAAAAACTCAAAAGGTATTTTTCACGCAAGAAATTAAACATGATTTTACACAATATTAATGTAATTTTTTTAAATGATGCACATTTCAAAGGATACATGTATTGTTATTTAAGTGTACAGTATGCATATTATGTATGTATGTATGTTTGTTTTTGTGTTATTTTATTATTTTTTTACCATTTAAAATGTAAAGTTTTTATTGTTTTGGTGGATCGTCATCATTTCCATTTCTCTCAGAAGAAGTACATTACGTTTATTACGTTGATGCATTTTTTTCCATCGAGGGTTTGAGTTTTCTTTTTAAAATCGAAATCCAAAATATATATTTACAAGAGCTGGTTTTTCATGTACTAACTCGTGTACATGCAATAATCATAACAATGAAGTAAGTATATTAATGCAATTGGCTCAATGTATGCTACGGATAAAAATGAAACAAGCTGTAAAGAGATATTGTGTGTGAGCCTTTCTATCTTTTGATCTGATCGAACTGAATCCGACTCTTTCTTTATGAGATTGTTAAAAATCATTCATTGCTTTCACCACTCTCCTTCGTGACAATACTTATACTTGTTTTTAAAAACTGGCTTTGAAAGAATAAATCTCGGCTCACCTCTTAGAACATTATCATTTGGAATACTTTGAAAACGGAGCCTGACAAATCCTTTTCCCTTTCATTCATCTCAAAACAAAGTTGTTGCTTTTTCAAATACTTTGAAACAGTTCTTAAAAACTACTTCTGTTATTTAAAGCACGTTGTAACTTAATCATAATAAGATTCTAAAATGCATACTTAAAGTAGTAATTTCTTTAAACCTCAAAAGCTTGACACAAAATACTAATTCTGTTATTTAAAGCACGTTGTAACTTAATCATAATAAGATTCTAAAATGCATACTTAAAGTAGTAATTTCTTTAAACCTCAAAAGCTTGACACAAAATGATAAAAATTAATGGGGAACTAAAATAAGTAATTCATAGCTTCGTAATAATAATATTAAACCTTAAAAAATTATTTTGACATACATTTTTCCACGTAATATTCCTTAAAAATGCTTTACAGCTTAAAGACAAAAAAAACTGCGTAAATCAGTACAAAGGTCGTCTGTATACGTGAGGAGGGTAGGTATAATGCATCATCATATCATTATTTCTGTGTATTTATTATCCGCGCGTAGAAGTAATAATAATAATAATAAGTAATCTTATTGGTTATTCTTTAAAATTGGTAATCAAACGTTGTAATAATGTAAAACGGAGCGATGTCATTTGAAAAGGTACATTGTAATCAATCAAATCCCACAAACGAAATCAATCGATCGATCTCGACTCGACGCGACGAGAAATAAAAGCCTTTTAAAATGGAAAACCTTAAAGAGAGAGAGGTAGGATCCTGTAATAGTATTAACTGTTGTATGTATTGCATTGCCTCAAATTAATTGACGATCGTCATCGAACGCTATTTATACGTCTTTCATCTGGACAGATTCAAAAAACGCAATCCCTCTTTTCTTTTTTTTAAAAAAGACACTTAAATTGCCAGCCATCATCATATCATCGAATCAAAAAATGCTATCCCTTTTTAATCTTACCGACGGTATTAGGTACTATAAAAATTGTTATTTAACCGTAAACTAGAGTACGTACACTATATGTATATCTTGATAATAATAATATATATAAAATTATAAGTGCGCTTATACAATCTATAATAATTATTATTCTGTCACTTAAAATAAGTAAAAGCCTGACTTGGAAAAAATGCCATTTTTTGTATTGTTTAATGCAGATGCACATGTTATGAAGGCCTACATTTTTCTTCTCTTTGGACACATTGAATGAAAGTGAGTCATTTTCTCAACCCTTTCCCCTTTCGTATATTGAAACTATAAAATTTTGCAACCTTAAAAAAGTACATTAATTAGATAACGCACCTTTTTTTCGATAGTTTCCATTCCCTCCCCTCCCATCCAAACATTCATATTGAATTGACAAAGTGATCTATGTATGTATATTCTTTTCGGACGCAATCCTTTTCAGATCCATCATTCTTGATACAAACTGAAATATTTTTTTTGTAGATTTTCCTTATTTTTTCAACGATAGTCTAAAAAAATCTGACTTGTTCGCACAGACTTAGAACTAAGTATGTAATAATTATACTGGATAAAAACTAAATAATAATCATTTTAGACAAGCAAAAGTTTTGGCGGATGATGATCAGACAAAAGCAAATGAGTGAGCAAATCAGACAATCTCTCGAAGAGAATTCTCAAGTGCGTCACCCCATTATTCTTACTCTCCATTGATGTCAGCAGGTTGATATTTTTTGTTCCTTAACCAAATTGTAACAAAAAAACTACAACATAAAATAAGTTTAAAATGTATAATATATATATCACAGGGGTCTGATTGCAAAATAAAAACGTATGGATAATAGACGTAGTAATCTTCTACGGAGTAGTACATATTAAAGTAATAATACGACAACTAAAAAGATCCAAAACACAAATCTAAAATTAATTTATGAACTAAAGCAAAAGGAAACTTGATAATTTCACAGTAATCACAAAGTAAAACGGATACATCGCATCGTCGTACGCACGGTACGTGACAGCACAGAGACAATATTTAAACCTTTACTTTCCCCAAGCAAGCAGACATCAGGTAAGTAAGTTGCCCTTCCTTCATTTTTATGACTAAATTAAGCCTTCTGCAAGCAAGGTCGTTGATCAATTTTCAAATTGGATTGGAAACTGAGCATTCACAACATACAATCAGACTACGAAACTCTGCTCAAAATGCATAGTTCATTTTTGCACTCATTGTCCGACAAACAAATCCTAGTAAAAATGAAATAATTTTGTTCAGAAGTGACCTGACATGACGAACTTGACGACTATGCTAATGCCCTACTTTTTAAAGGCCAATTGTTCTGTTTAATTTGGGTTTTAACTTACCAAGAGCGCTTAAATCTTTCCAAATGATATAATGCCACGATTACAGATTCATTATGGTGGTGTGTGGTGAGTAAATGGATAATACAAAGCTTGATTTTTATGTATGTAATGTATACCTAAATAGCTATAGTCTTGACTATACAATTTAGATGCCTGAGAAAAAAAGCTTGATCAAAATACTAGAGTTCATCCATCATATCATATCATAATGACAAAAATCGCCAAACCCGTTAAAACAAGCAAACTCCTCTC
>JAHZNI010000206.1:0-14028 GCA_027744415.1 Seira ritae
AAAATTTAAACTACCGATTTTTTTTGAATAATCATAATCATTGAAAAATGCTGCTGCGTTCCTCAATTCAATGCGTACCAATGTTTTCGTTGTTATTCAGGCTAAGCAAATAAAAAATCAAAGATATTACAGTTTATTTGTTCACGTTTTCCATCTGGAATGTTTCGCAAAAAGATCATGTTATGTTTTAAGCTTAGGGCATTTCGCATCCAACCTATGCGAAATCCATTGGGAAGAAAAGCAAGACATATCATTGAATTAGGGATCGTGTAGTCTTTCACCAGTTTCTCAGCACATAAAACCTGCAGATGTCCTAAGTACAATTGTTGATCTCCTCAATTATGTTTACTTATGCGATGAATGCGAATGGACGTAGGCATTTTTTACAAATTAAATTATGTTTCATCATCATCTCGGTAGTTTAAATTTTTTTAGGATTTACTCATTCAAGACCACTGCAACTCTAGCCCAAGATCATCCTGAATTAGAGTAAACTAAATACATATCACGGACAATACCTTACTAGGTTTGGATTCTTATTAGCTGTAAGTAGATGCACATGTTGCCCCAAAGACCCAATTCCACTCTCATTTATTAAAATGCATTTATGTATATGAGAATGCAAGTCATTTTATTTCGTCATTTTCCAAAATTCGAGACAGGAAAGTATGCAGCATAATATGATAGGGTAATTAAATACTGATGACTTCTTCTATAGACAGACGTAATGTGCATATTACTAATTAGTCACTGGTGAAGGAATGCAACATTTATATACATAAATGCATCATGAAACGAAAGGAGGGATACGATACTGATAGTACTGTTTGTGAGTGAGCCAGAAATGGGTTCGACCAAACAAGTCAAAAATTTACCATCGTCGGTGGAAATTCAATCTGCATGTCTCATTTCAAGGTTTTGATGATACTCTACGTAAGCATACTCGGACTCGGATAGTGTTGCTAGCTAAACCGAAAAAAATATATTGATTAGAGGGATCCCACTAGTTTAACTATTTACCTCATTTTGACTTCATCCAGCGAGAGGTTCACAAAGGAACACATTTTGTTTTTTCGACAAAACATTTTGTTTTTTTTTGTTTTGCTCATGTAAGTTTTCCAACATACATAGAACATGCTCTTTGATTTCATTTGATTGACACCAAAAAGTTCCTAGTATAATACGTAATGTTTAAAAATTTTCTTCTTGATTTATAGAAAGAGAAGAATTTGCAATGAGTCTTTTTCAGTTGTTACCATTCCTGCTTGCTCGGGAGAAAGAAATGGAGGAGGAAGAGTTATTTAATGTAATATTGCAACAAAAACTCAGTTCTGCCAAAGCTACGGAATCTCATGCGAATGCGAAAGGCGAGATTGACAGAGCTCTGTCAGAAGTGGTAGGTACCTGAATTATTTCTTTGCTTTATGCAATTCACATTCACAATGCGTGTTTCTGCGGCTGTCTGGAGTCTTCCGGATTTGTCTGGAGTAATGAACTGTTGTCTTTCCTGTAAATTTTAGAAAGCAGACCTAGCCATTTTGGAGCGTTCAAAAGAGATTGCGGAGGTGGCTCTAAAATTCCAGGAAGGTAAACTCTCAGAAAAGCGAGAGGATTCATCTTCATCGTCTGGTCGCACCAAAAGTCGGGCTTCTAATAGTGAGGCAGAACCGACGACAAAGAAAAAGAAAGAAGGTAGTCCCAGGAGGTCAAGAAGGACTCGTTCCTAAACTTACATATTAAACTTCTTGTGACGTAAGGCTTTGTCCTTTGAGCTTTGACTTAATAAAATATACATTAAACTAAAACACGCGATTCGAAATCGAGAGTTTCTTAAATATTCCTGCATTCCTCCGTACCAATGTTTTCATTTAATTTTAAGACTTGAGAATCTATCATCCAGTTAGTATGATTAATAAAGGAAAAACCTCATACAGAATCGCGTAATCCGAGCTAGACAATAATACTTCTACTTAGTTAGGAAAGAATGCACCAGATACATGACATTTCTCCTAAATCTCCTCATCTCTAAAATTCATTGTCCCTTTTTCCTCATCGCTGATCGTATTAACCCGAATTCCACTCAAGTAATCCTCTACTTTGGCCACATAGTCTGCTTATGGAACCTAGTTCCTATACATGCAAGCTGAATGGCTTTGAAGCACGGCAAAATCAAGTCAGCCAAATAGGCTCGGCTCAGGCAAGTCAGTAACAGTAGCCTAGTAAAAGTCCGTCTCCCCTCTCCGCATTGCAATTTAATTCCGGCACGATTCATTTTCAGTGGCGATTGCATTTGCCATCACAATCACAACCAATCCGCAAAAGTCAATGAAAGGACATTTCTAAGCCCACGCTCAGGGATTTTCCCTCAAGCTGCACTTTGCCGATGCATTTTTTGAAATCCCTGAAAAAACTATGTAGATCATCATAACTATAACAACACATGCCTTAGGTACTTTTACAATGCTCGGTGAAAGCCCACGCTCTCGCAAGTTTCGGCAGTCATCCAATCTACAATTCCCCGTGAATGAAATGAACTAAAGGACTTAATGTCTTCCGCTAGTTTTATTCGAATATCAACACATAAAATGAAATACTAGAACAACAACAAAAACAATTCTCCATCGTCCAGCAGGAAAATAAGTAAACAGCCAAAGTCATCCTTCCATGACGATCTGAGCATTTCCTGCAGCTGCAGTACTATGTACCTATGTCGTCTCGTCAGCTTCCAGCCACCGCGCTGGAGAGAACTCACGTATTTGCCATTATGAGCATCTACAGGATCATTACGAGGAAAAACAAAAATTCTACGTGTTTTGCACAACCTATTTATTCCTTGTATAATTTTTTCCCCAAAACAACTACCTTCTTTGTGAATAGGAGGAGTCGGCAAGTACTATTAGCACTAGGAGTAGTGCCACTTTCTCCAGTTATATCCGGTGTGAAACTCACACGTTACCGGCCCACCTAATACAGATTAGGTATCTGAAGAGAGCGATATAAAACAGCCATTTCACGACGACTCTACTCTCATTTGTTCACGGAAGATAGCTTTTTGATTGACTTTTACTCGAATGCAATCACAGAGAAAGAAGCGTAAATAAAGAGGATTGCAAACTTTTCCTCTATCAAAATCAATCTAGTGGACTGGAAGAGCCACTAGAGCCGTTATATAAGTACAGATATTATAATGATAACAAAAAACAGATAAAATATTTCAGCAATAAAAAACAACCTCACGGCAGTTTGTATAAGCCAGCAACTAACAAAACCCAATCCCTTACATATACAGTTTACGCAGCAACAGCATCAGAGGTTCGACAAAAGTGACATTGGACATTCTCTGTCCATGCCTTTCCCCATCATGAACTCCTAGAAATGATTTTGCACGACACTTTTCGTTGTATTGTTTAGCAAGATAAAGGGGTAATCAGATCAAAATCAGGCCTCAATGTCTCTCATCAAGTCATATTGATCGTTTTTTTGTTCCTAGCAAACAAAATGAATGAATAGCATGAATGTGGGAACATGAATGGTGTCCCTAATTATTTCACGGATTAATTATTAGACAATTTGTGTGGGCTAATGGTGATGATGGCCTCCACTGTAAAGATTGTGATGAAAGCACTCCTGCTTCCTGGACGAGGCAGAGCACATGATCAAGGTCGTTATTAGAGAGACCTCCGCCGTGCTGTGGTTTGGCATGCATGCCTTTCGATTTTTAAAAGAACTCATTGGTGCTATTTGCTAGTAATTCCTGGGCTCATGTTGGAGAAAGGCGAACTCTGATTACATCCTTAGATTTTGACGTGATATTCATTAAAGACCGTAAAATAGGACGTTTTGTGCTATAATACCTCATAAAAATCAAAGAGAGGAAGATGAAAGGAAAAATGAAACCGCAATTTAAAGCACGTTCGCCTCCATAATCAGCAAAGGCTGCTATAATCACGCGCAACTAATACGATTCAACATGGCTCTTACCTGTTCGTGAAATTCATGATGATGACAACGGTGATGATGATAAATAGGGCAGTAAAGAGAAATGACTAGAATTCAATTTTTCATTCACTTTTATTACGCTCTCTTTCTTGCGTTTTTCATTCAGCCGCTCATCAAAGCGAGTCCATTTATTTTCAGGGTTATTCCCGGTCCTTGTTGACTCTTTTTATTTTTCTGCGGCTGTGATGCTGATAACAATGATCGTTTGAACGAAACAGCTTATCCACATCAAGTTCCAAGGAAAACAGTATTTTGCTGAAACAGCCTCCTTCTAGTTTTCTTCCACGCTCACACTTTATGTCACTATTTTCACCCCTTTGAATATTTCCATAAAATACAGTCGGGAGCGCAGATTCGTTTTTTCAAAAGTAAGAACAATAAGGTTTTCTCTGCGATTCACATGAAAAGTTTTGCATGTAAACTAAGGATTATCGTCTACTGCATTTCTTTGGACTTCTCTCTGCAATTTCACGCTGGTCGTCGTCAAGGAAAAAAAGAGTCCTGTGTAGAAACAATCTGATGTGCCTATTTACAATTTAATCCTACAGACAAGTTTAGTCCAGTGAATTAGAGCAAACTTATGCTGCTGCACCGATGAAAAGAGTCGAGAAATTAGATCGCTTGTTTTACCATGGAGGAAATAAAAACACCGTTTTATGTCACACGCGACACAAAATAATTACAAAGATTTGCGGAAAACTAGATGGAAAAAAGGAGACAGAGTTTTGAATTCGCTGGGGAATTAGGCTCGTGTATTTAAGGAACTGCACTGTGAAAATTCTTCTGGCATTCAGATTCAGATCAATGCAGCGAAGGACAGAATTCAACTGGTGCGAATTCACTCACTGACTCGTGGACATGGACATAATATGTATTCCCAGTTTTTTAGCGTAATTCAATTCGATCTTTGTAAATACACACAGACTACACAGTACAAAATACGAGGGTGGTAATTGTAATAGTAGGTGTCGATGATCATGAGAGATTTAGATTAAACTCATTATCGTCGTTGAAACTTCAATAATGGATTATTAATTGCTCCCCTAGATGGATATATTGGAGACTAATGCAAATTCAACGTTGCATTGTACATGCTTCGCATACAAATAAATCTTTGGGGATGCTGCTGGCTTACTCAATCGGTTCACTCTTTTGATCCCCGAACGTGTGCACCTGCACAGTACAAAGACTCAAAACTAGTGAGAAGAATGGAAATGTGCGAGTACGTAGAGTAAGAAGAAACAGACTTTAGCCTGCTGGATCAAGTTGGTTCCGATTGTACTTTTCCAGCACAGAGCACACAACAACGTCAAAGAAAGAGTTTCTTTTTAACAAATGAGCTCCTTTTTACTTACTATGCAGAAGCATGAGTTGGGGTTACTTGATACTTTCTGGATAAGACTTGTTATCTAAATAACAAGGAAAGAACAGAAGCTTTAGAAAACTTCTGCTGATGTATACTTTTGTTTTAAGCTTTGGGTTGTCGAAAAAAGTGATGAATTTACAATTTTGCGTCACGATTTCTCAACCCAACTGGATTGTATGAGAAAGTCTTCAGCAAAGAAATTTAAAAATCCGGTTTTCAATAGAACTGGAGGCTTAAGTAGGATACGCGACACTTTGCTTATGAGGAATTTTCATATACTGAATCGTTCCACAACATGTTCTCGTTTTTGATGCTTTAAAATTTGCATACAAAGTTTAGCTGATCAACAGATCTAGTTGTTTGTAACAAAAAGAGAAGAAAAATATTGGCATTGAAAGTCGCTCAGAGTAAACTGCACTTTCTCAAGAGAAAAGAGAAACAGAAGACTTTTGTTTCAAAGATCTTTGTCGTTCACAGTTACTTCCCGTCGTCGTCGTAGGAGGAGGAAAATCAAAAACTAATAGTAAGCTGTCATACAGCTTCGCGAGAAATTCCTTTTGTCTATTGTCTGATTTAAACATGCACATAGGTCACCAAAGAAGTAGTTCTTGCCGAGACAGCTATTTTTCTTGAGTTTTTACTTTTACGGTTCACTTTAACAAGTTGGGCATAATGCTTTCTTCTTGCTGTCCCTCACCAACATGTTCCTTTTAAAAGAAAAACAAAAGCTCAAAGCGTTTCAATCTTTGTATATTTTTCCAAGGAGTCCTAGGAGATGATCGCCTTTGAACACAAAGAGTTGGGAAAGAAAGCCTTTCCACTTTACACTCCGATGCTCGTCTGATTTTCCGGCGGAGGAAAAAAGCGAAAGTTCTCTGCTGCTCTGAAGTACGTCGACTGGCAAAGCTAGGAAGAAACCTTCAGATTTTTATCCTCTTCTCGGCGATCGGGCTTCTCCCAGTGAAAACTTGTACTTGCAGCACAAGAAAAACTAAGTTTCGAACCAGTAGCTTTCGTTAGACTGAACCATATTCACTGGTCTTCGCTTTACTTTTTCTTGCTTACTTCCTCCCGCTGGTGGCGATGAGAGTAAAATAGGAAGGAGTAGAGAAGAGTGCGTTTCACAACGCGGAATCATTTTCCTTGTTTCTCCCTAAAACGCTCCTTGATTTCGCAAAAAGAAATAATAGGCGTAATGAAACACTGAAAAGAGAAACCGTTGGAATAGGAACTGTGCGACAACGGCAAACTCAAAAATTGGAGGGGGTTCGCAGCAACGATGATATCGCTCCCATGGTATCAGATTCATCTCTATTTAATAATACTACTCTTTCTATCATTACTTTGGCGAGAGTAAATGTTGACAGAAAAGGTAAAAAAAAGTGCTGAAGCCGAAGCGATAAGTAGCTCACCAAAAAACTGCATACAATAAACTATCCTTTTTTCCGCCACTCACGTCTTCTACTTCCCACGTCTGTAGCTTTGAAGATGAGAACGAAGTTCTATTCTCTAAAAAACAAACGAAATGCAACAGGCATGCATGAATACATACTTACAATATTGTCGGTTTTTTGTAAGATTAGCCCCATTGCTGATATTTTTTCTCGAAAACCGCGGAAAGGAAAATTGTCTAGTTGTCGCCTACTGAAGTACAAACCGGTGAAATACATTTTTGCTCACCATCACCACCATACATGAAAACGAGCAATAAAATAAAAAGACACTCATCTCGTTTGCCACTGATTGTGAATGAAGTTGGGAGGGAAGCCAAACCAGAGTCGTTGAGAATTCGAAAAGAATTTGATTTGGCTTTTTATTGTTACTTCCATCATTCGTCTACCGGTTTTCAAGTGACGTTATAAAGAAACCAGGACTCCATGATTCAATTCTGTTGCTGGTGTTGGTGTTGCATACAACGTGATCATTCCATGGGTAATGCGCTACATATGTAGTCTATCGAAGCATAAAAACCAAGGTAAAGCGTAGGTTTTTTCTTGAAATTGGACGCACCTGCTTGCTCAATTCCAGTTTGCTTACTTCATGAAAATCTGAAAGTGAAGAGTATTTACTCCTAAAATAGTTAAGCCTCGTTCATAGGCATTTCCTTTCTTCAAAGGGCTTCATCTAGACGGCAGGTGTATTCCACGTACGAATTTATTTTCAATTTCCTAGCTAAACACTAATAAGATTTCGACACAGGCTTCATCTAGACGGCAGGTGTATTCCACGTACGAATTTATTTTCAATTTCCTAGCTAAACACTAATAAGATTTCGACAGTCTAAGAAGCGAATATTATTATTTGGCTTTATTGTAAAGCATGCATTATGTCTTTTCAAAATATCCGACATGGCCTAAACTTTAATAAATAATAAACTTTTTAAAATAAATATTTCATTAAAAATTTCTCTCAAAAAATTTCTCATATCCGTATTTTTCCGGTACTCATCGAAGATGATGTCGGAAGTGTCAAACTTTGCCGGATACATATCCTAGAAAAATGGAAAAACGGTATGATATTATGAATTCGGGTGTCTGCTGAGAAATTAGAAGAAGGGATATTGCCTGGGGAAAAACTCGTGTCGTGTTGATGGGATCGACTGATAAAAGGTAAAAAAAACTTCCGTTTCAGAAGACAGGCCAGAACTTTTATGCTGCACAAGCAACTCCTTTTTTTTATAAATAATTTCATAATGACGGGCTCTATTAGCAAACAATTCTATTGTTTGAGAATCATTAACACTTCATTATGCGATGTTATCATTATTTCAAGTTTTTCTTTGCTAGTGAGAATAAACAATAGGCTGAATTTCGTTGGAAGGATATTTTAAATTGGAATGAGGAGATTATAGGTTTTTCTGTCACTCTGTTGATGAGAAAACTTTTCGGGACGGTTGAATTATGAAAGTTTCATATCCAATTAAAAACTGTTAAGTTACGTTGTGTATAGTTCATCATGCACGTTCCATTCCATGCCTCCCATATTAAAAGTTTAAAAGTTTCTCTGGCGATGAATGAATATTGTAGTGGTATGTATTTATGCAAATATTATTGTTTGAGTAATATTAAATCACAATAAATTTGAATACTTGTGTCAACTGTCGACAAGAAAGTAATTCCTAAAGAGACTCGTCATTTCTGCTGTAAATCGACAAACTAATGGAACGTGTCAACCTGTCCGTGGACAAAACTATAGTTTGGTAGTATAAGTTTGATGACACTGATCGAATGCAAATAGTTTCAATCACTCCTATTATGAATTTAACATGAGCCCTGCATAATTTCCTTTCAATGTGTCACATTTGTTTGAAAAATGCACACGCTCCCATAATTATTTTTGTCTCACCTGAGTTGTGTTGTGTAACTCGTGTATGAAATAAGTTTTTTCGCATTCAATTGGTTATGTATTATGGTTACATAATTAAAAGTTTAATTTATTATATGTCTCATCGCCTTTTTACCAAAGAATTTTAACTTTTTAGGGATGGTTTACGTAAGCCTTATTAGTACTAATGATAGCCATAAAGCTTTTTTCAAATGAGCATTTTTTTCTTTCGAGTCTCCTAAAAGTTTCTTGTTTTGTCCAAATGGACGATTTTTTCATTGTAAGTTTATCTTTATTTCTCTCCTGTTTATGAAAATATTGCTGGCATGACAAGATTTAAATGGCAATTCAAGAAAGAAGGTGAGAGAACATATATTCATTGGAGGAAACCAATTCTAAGGACTATTGTAATTGCATTATTCTTAAGCTTGTATTGTATACCTAATACTAATGTTATACATTGTATACGCATATTCTAAAGAACTTGACATGAAAATCAAGCCCTTGTCTCTGGGTATATCAGTTGCTATTGCTATTGCCCTGTCTGTAGAAATTAATGTTCTTTAGATTATTAAACCACTTTGTTGGGAGACGTGTGGCGTGTAATATAACTCCTGTCCTATTTATCGCGAAAAGTCGACTACAAAATCGTGACACCCACACCTGTTCCAATCTGCATTATAATAGCGCTCGGGTCGTAGATATTTTTTTGAAAGAAGTTCCTTTTTTGAGGAGGATTATGTGGGATGCTAGATAGGTGATATTATTTTCTAAAATGGATTATGCCATAAAACAAATCAATAAGATTTATGAGGGCATTAGGATAAGATTAGATGATTGGATTATGCAAACACGTCATTATCTGACCTTCCTAACTCTAAATCGATGGATGAAATTATTTTTTAAATTCAGAGTAATAATTTGACAAATAAGTATGCTTTGAAGCGACTTATTTTACCTCAATGCAAATAGCTGCAGAATATATTAAAAGCCAAAGTTTCTTTTGTATTAACCAATTCAATTGAATTCATCGCAAATATTTGGAATTCATCTCAACACATAACAATTAAATGGAGAGCATACTTTTAGAGGCCATCATTAGATTTCATATCTCATTAATTTATTGTGTTTTGTTGAGTTTGAAATAAAGAAGCCTTGGGAAAGCATCTGATATCGCCAGACCAAACAAAGCATTGTTTTTAAAAATTTCGTCAGCCACGCATTCTGTGAGCACGTGTAAGCTTGCTTCAATGAATATTTATTTTAAAATACAAAATACACTCAAATTATGGTTTTCGCCTCATTGCCCGGGAAAAGAATGGTAGCCTTGAAGTTAATTAGCTTATCAATCAAAATTCAAAAACATCAGCATAACATTTGATAAGATTCGTATAAATCATTTAACTATAACATATATCATTGAATTGTTTATATTTAACTTAGGAATAAATGCCGGTTGGGATGTCTCATTTTTTGTGGTTTGCTTTGCTAACACCTACGCCATGTCGTCACAATTTAAAAGCAGATATTTAACCCAACTTCTAGGAGTGAGACTGTCATTTGCCTAAGCAATCCGAGCCTGACTCCCTTCTTTTGTATTCATAATAACATTGCTTATCTTGAAATTAGCTGGTTAGCTTACGGACAGAATAATATGCTTTCCCTTCCTATGCATATATGTAAAATATTGTAATAGAAACCCCACATTGAGCTGGACGCTTTTATTACAATGCGTGGGATACTTTTCACCACGGTCCATTATTATTAAAGAGCAGGAGCGACGGGCGATAGGGTTGTCATTTGATGTGCTTGGGAGAAAAGCTTGGGAGTTTTCACAATGATTCATGAAGAAGACAAGCTCTATGCAAAATGTATTGACGCGCTAAGGAGTAGTACTTGATTGTGAACATGCCTTCCTCATCATCACAATAGAATCCGTCCAACTGGAGAATATGGGTTGTCATGTCATCATAAAATCACTGCTGACTTTGCTATCAACAAGCTTAACAAGCTTTGCTCGAATGCATATTAAACTTTCGAATTCAATATAAAATAGATTTCTGTTCACTGGTGCTGACAGAATTACACCACGTTGTCACAAACGAGCAAATGATACCTCAAGTTATGCTTCTCTGACATTTTTTACATCCTCCAAAATGCAACGGACGTATGTAGTTTTTCCTATTGTAGTTCAATCATGTGCATACAGACAATTTCCGGTAAAAAATGTCGCACATAAAAAAAGATCCGTGAAAGTAAATCGTGAAACTATCTTTTTTGATGACATCAAACATTCCCAACTTTCACATTCATCCATTTCAACATGATTACATGAGCAATGTGAAGAAGGGAAATACAGAAGAACGACAATAGACCTGAGTTTAAGCATGGCAGTGGTAAAGTATATCTTTTGCCACTATCACTATCACACAGGAAGGAAAATGTAATCGTAAAATTTTTCCGTTCCTTTTTTACAAAAAAACTGCAAGAAAAATGTTGGAATATTTGGAAGAAGAAATATTACATAAGTTAAGCCAAGCCGCAGTATGAAAAAGGGAGCCGTGGTCATAGTCTTACCATGCCCGTTGAACATTTATTCCCGGTGGTAGTGTCGAACCAGGGAATAAAACTGATTGAGTGCATTTATTGCGCCCACTTCACTGAGTTAACATAAAGGACGTATCATTACGCGATATCAACACGGAAAAAATGTTACACGTCCCATGAAACAAGTTCTCTGTTCGCCTCCGGCTTTCCGAGGACCTTGAGTGCAAAGATACATTATGTATAAAGCACAACACCGAGAAATAAGGGTTGACAGTACACCAGGATTCAGGATCAATATCATTGTCACTTGCCGCCACTCAAAAAATAATGAATTGAAAGCGTTCATTCTTTTTCTTTGTGTCCCCGCATATGTATAGCTTCAGAATATGTACTTGCTCGTCTTTGCTCAAGTCTTGTTTTAACTTTTATAGCTCCCTGGAAACGGAATCCTGGGGAAATCCTTTTCTCCAAGAAAATGTCAAGAATCCTGAAAAGCTTTCGTAGTTGTTCTTGGGGTAGGACACGACACTTGAATAGAAGAGGAGCCTGACTGAGGAAAAAAGAGTCTCCGTTTGTCTTGGATACAGAGTACCTAATTTCCATGGAGTTGTGTTTGCGCTTCATACTCATCTTACATTACTTAGGTCTATGGACTATGCATGCAGCAATGCCGCTATAGATATAGCCAAGATATCCCAATGGAAAAATTTGCTTATCGACTTTCCCCCTCAAACTTAATCCTATTACAGAGCTTGAGAACCAATTATATTTTCGCAAAGGCTCCTGGATTTACTGGAGTGAGAAAAAAAAGTTAAATTTGCAACCACAATCCCCAATTTTTTTTCTAAGAGTGCTATGTGCTCGTTGAATTCTCTGCAATTGCAATCCCTGATTTTGTAAAAGTTGTTTCGTAACATCATTCCTTTCCTAATACTAATAATACAGCTCCGAGTTGACAAGTGTTGGCTGGCATCATCGACCTTCGATGGCAAAAGGGATGGTCGAGAAGGAAACTTTGCCTTTGCGTAGAACACCACCACCATCCCCTGAGTCTTCATCTCTCTTCTTTTTTCAAGTCGACATTGCTCCTTGGCAATGAAATGATTTGTAAATATGTCAATTGCAGACAACATAAAAATACTCTATCGTTTCACATCATAGTCCACTTATATCATATACTTTAAATGCCTAGATGGAGGGACGTATTTTACAGCCGGCGAAGTTTGAGACTAGTAGACACGACACGACATCAGGCCAAACGTGAATGCAAAGACGAGAAGGGAGGAAAAAAGTCATTTATTCTCAAGTGCAAATATTTCCGCTCCTCCTCCGTCGTTCTTTTTCCTTTCTGTGCAAATGAGATTAGCGATAGGAAGTAGTGATACTGGCGACGCATTTCACTTGAAGACCAACAATAAAGACGAATGTACAAAAACACGAGGATTCAGCAAAACCTCATGTACCTAAGCAGATATGTACATATCGCAATGTAAATCTAGTTCTCGCATGTTCATGTTCATGCGATTCCCAAATGATAACATAAATACATATATATGTGCATATTTTAGTCAGCAAGTCTGTGGCAAAATAAAAACTTCGCTTTATGTAATCATTCATCGAGAAAAATTATTCACTTGGAAATTGTAAGACTGACTCAACATGAAATAGGTTTTGCGTGGTTGTGGTTTCAGCCTCCTTCTCCAGAATAATGACAGTAGAAAAAAATCAATCAAACTGATTAGATTTGGACAATGCTATATCGTGAGATGGGCAAGGGCATCCAGAGAGAATAAGGAATTATTATTCCGTTGTGTGTGGTTCTGTTTTGTCTGCACTCTGGGTGACAATTGCAGTAGAGAGAAAGCAAATTGCCTTGATCAGAAAAAAAAAACCACGTCGAATTTTTTCCTTCTTCGTCTTCCATTGCATCATCATCAGGAAACATAAAAGCGAATGTACTTCATATATCACCCACACGACTTAATTTTTCTGTGAAATGCAACCTCCAACTTCGAGGAGAAGGAATAAATTAGCGAAATGTGATGCAGGAAGGAAACGACATGAATATGAGAGGAGCTCAACGTTAGCATCATTATCATCATGTCCACCATTGTTAGGATCTCGGAGCAAGAAAAAAATTGTTTTCATCGTGAAAAAAATGATGATGATGGTATCCTATGGAGAAGGAGGCGATAATGCCTTTCTTTGCTATATAGTCTATTCCGTATTAGCCAGTCATTATTCTGATTTCTTTTGTTCCTTTTGTGACCGAATGGATGAATAAGCTCGGAGTTAATTTGCACATGACATTCCTTTTTTCCCGAACACAGCATACCAAACATTGTGCTGCTGGTCTCTATCGCTTGCGAATACTTAATGAGCTTTGAAATGTGCTTCATCTGCTTAAGATAAAGAGCTTTTCTGTGAAAGCTATTTTCTCGTTAGGTTTCCTCATTCTTGTGTATTTTCCTACGCCTTTCTTTGTTTCCTTTTTAATTATTTGGGTGTTTAATAGTGCTCCCGGATTATATATCCCGGATTATATATCCCAGTCTCAGTCTGTTCTTCAAACAAGTCACAAATACCTGTTTCTCTCCGTGCTCCTTCAGTATAGTCATACTTTATTGCTAAGTACCTGTATACCCTAAGTTATTTCTGAGAGCCCTGCTAGCCAGCAAATCGAGAATACACCATGGGGTCTAATGAGACAAACACAATTCCGCCTTCCCAATCATCGGTTACTTCGCTGACACAACGTGACCCGGAACTGGCAAAGCTAATAAGAGACACGA
>JAHZNI010000208.1:0-11088 GCA_027744415.1 Seira ritae
AATGATGAAGTTCGTCCTAATCGGCCGCCATTAAAGAAGCAGGCTAATGATTCTGAAGTGGCTGGGGTTTACTCAGAAAGGACAGAGCTGACAACGATATTGGAAGAAGGTGAGAAAATATTTGTGAGAGATTTGAAGGAGGAGCTGTCAAGAATTAGTCGGAATAATAATATTATACATCACACTGAGGAAGAGAAACAAGATGATAAAGATCAAGTGAAAGTAGCAGTCCTTACAACAGCTTCGGAAGAGCAGGAACAAAGACAGGATGTAACGTCAAGTGCAGAATGCAGTAGTAGTTCTGCTTCATCTTCCACAACAAAAGGAGATGCTAGCAATAATCAGAATCAAGGTTAGCGCAGGCTACGATGATTTTTGTTCTTGTAGACGTATTTTGATATCAAAATTAAACGGGAATCAAAATTAATGACGAAACAACGACTTTAAATAACAATCATCTTTGTTTATTTGAGAACTCAGGTGTTTTAATTACCGCTGGTTATCAACTTCCTCCACTTAAAAAGTCCTTTTATTCCTTTATAAAGTATAAAGTATCTACATAAATTATTCTATTGCTTCATTCTGTCTGCTGAAATCTTATCAAAGCTGACTGTTCTGTAGAAGATCTGTGATTCCGCCAGATTATATACTATACAGGAGTACCGACTTCCGACAATAGTTGTTAGCATGGGCGGACCAACCGGGGGGAAGCGGGGGAAATTTCCCCCGCTGAAATCCCATATTAAACATTACAGAATAGGGATATCAATACATTATAGGATAGGGCTTTCCCCCTCTCATCCCACCCTCGAACATTAATGTTATTCCGCCTCTGGTTGTTAGTGTCCATATATTTGACACGTTTGAATCTCGACCCCACGCTCACACGACGCTATTTCCATTATTAAATAAAATGAGCCGTTAAGAATTTGTATTTGGGACAGATGACCAATTTTCGCTATATTTTGCAAGTAAAATACGCACTATGCATATGATCCTACCAGTTCCATGTAACAGTCAAACATAATTTGTGGAATGGGAATGTGAATATACAGTATCACAAAAAATGAATTTTACATAAAAAAATAGAGGACCATAAGTATGCTCTACTGGTTCCACTTACTTTCTCTGCCACACTTCATGGAATGCATTGGATTGGAACTGAATTTATGAGAAAGCTTTTCGAATGACTTTGTAGTGTAGTAAAAAAAAGGTCATGTAGACTTTTACCATCCAATTTTACGACTTGTTTCAATTCAATAGAAACAACACTTCAAATGAATGAAATGAAAACAACGAGCACCAATATTACAAATAAGCTGAAACAGTATTCCTGGAAGTGTCATCCAGATTGCTTATATATATTCAGATTTGGGATAAATGATCCACAACGAGCAATACTATCAATCCAATCTCGTGAAAAAGTTTTCCATTGAGAGGATCTCGCATCAGGGTAGATTTGTGTAAACGTGATCAGATCATGATGATGATGATGGTGCCAAAACCAAGCCTAAGATCAGGAGCCATGCTATAGCTGCATAGAGCACATGCTATACCTCTTTTGTTTGTGCCTTTTTTGATGGAAGGGATTTTCCCTGAAACCTTTTCCAGGAATTAATGAACAAATTGGAAATCACTTATTGTTTACAGTGACTTACCTCGAGAAAGCCAAGTCAGGCGTATGTCTTTCCAAGAAGTTTGTGAAGTTTTCCCTCTTTTCATATCACATCTACAACCATTCATATTCAAAAAAGAATATCACCTTTCACTAATGACTATAAATATATATATCCTAAGCCTAAACTTTATATGCAAATGCTTATGATTCAAACCGTTTTCGAGGGGTTCCTGATATGCAAGATTTGATAAATCACTTTGTGCTTTAAGGAATTGATCTTGGAGAGGGAATCTATTAAATTATTTCCCGGAACAGGATGGTGGTTTCAATCTGTGATGACATAATCTTGTTGAACTCATCTGGAACTTTTGCATTTTTTCTAGAGGAAACGGAAACTTTCTCTTGGAATAGGATCCTTGGAGCTGACAAATCTGACGGATCACTTTATCTACTTTATGTATGCATGAAAGTGGCTTCTGGAAAAAATAGGGCTTCAAATGTGCATAACGGAATATATATTCAGTACTATTGAGTGAATCGACCCAAAAAAATGGAAAAAATCCCTTTCGTATTTTCAAAGAAAAACCTACCTTATTTCCTCCCTTTCCACATAATTATTATGGGGAAAGTGATAAGATGAATGAAAAGGTGACAGCGAGTGTACTATATATGTACGGATGTTACAAAGACGTCTATTATATTTCCTTTGATTGAGTAGTAACCTGAAGCATCCTCTTTCACACTCCCATAGAAAAATCATTACTGGTGTCATATGCAGATGTCATGTGCACTTTATCTCTCTCCTCAATAATAATAATATGTAATATTGCATTGCTGGGGTGGGTGGCGTGTTTTGCATCTAGGTATTTACAAGTTGGAGTTGGAAAAATGTCGCTCAGCTTCATTCCCCTTTTCTCTCTCTGGACCTGACTTCCTTATGTCAACCAATATCAATTTGCAATTTCCACTAGAGCTGTCAAAAGATAAGAGACATTTCCCCAGCCTTACCTTCGGGAACGAATGCATGTATGGAAGATGGTCCAACTATTTTTTCCGTCGTATCAGCATAGCAGTTCCAGAAAATTCTGAGAAGTTTTTATTTGGGTAACAAGGTTGGCGAAGGAGAGTAGGACATGACAAACAAACCGCGGAACGAACAACAAACAAAATTGGATGGACTTGACTTGAGAAGAGAAAAAAAATATATTCATTTCCTTTTTTGATGCGCTCTAGTTTTTGAAGAGGGACGCTTCGGGAAATATATATGAAATTCAATGAGAGTAGTATTACATATGTGCATTGCAATTTTTTTTGCAAACATATAGGCACATAATATGTATTATCTATGTGTGCGCTTTTTATGTCTCCTTGAAATATCCCCATTGCTTGAAGTTAGATGAAATTGAATCGGGAAAGATCGTTAAATAATTTTATTCACCTAGAAATTGTTCTGAACTTTCTTTACAATCTATATTATTGACTTCAAAAAGACTAAAACGTTCATTCGCCAAAAGTCAAAAGCCATTGTAACTAATTACTTATCAAGGGGGAACCTCGCGCAAAAGAATACTTATTGTTTCGGGAAAATGTATACATGCAGTAGTTTAAGCTTCCCAAATTCAATGAATTTATTACAAAACGTACTTATGTACTGGATGCTTATTGTTAATCCGTAGCAAAGTGCACAGCGTCCAAATTTTGGAGAAAATTCAGACTCGAGTAACGCCTGACTGCAATATTAAAAAGACAAAGGGATTCTATAATTAATTAGTAGCAAGTCCGGCGTTACAAAGCTTTTGATACTTTTTGATCTAGTTATTCGATTGAGCCTTCCTGCGATGCGATAATATTTTCTGCTCCAATAACCAAAAACTATTATTGCCATGAAATAGACAAAATAATATGGTTTGTTATAAAACGTTTTCGCCCAGCTTATGTCTAACGCATATTATGGTAAAAGTGAAAGCAGCTCACTTTCTCCTTTATTTAACACCACAACCTGACCATGATGAGCAAAGCAGTAGCAGTGGATGTGGATATTATCATTACCGAGGGATGGGTAAACGGTGAAGTTGATGAATCTGTGTAATATGATGTGGTTGGCTCATAAGAAGTGGTTTTGGATGGTAACGGTAACGAATCTTCGTTCGGTAAGTCAGAGTCAGAAGCAGAGTGGATGTCGAGCCCTTTTCCCTCTTCCTTTTCTGCTTTTTTGAGACGTTCATGCTGCTGCTTTATTTCCTCGATGTACTCGTGAAATTCAGCGTACTCATTTTGATGTGGCTGAGGAGGAGACGGTGGTGATGGTGATGCTCTCGCTCTCTCCTCATTTTCATCATCGTGGTCCTGATAATAGTAATTTGATTCAAAGCGATCATAATGAGAGGAGGACGCTTCTCCACTTGGGTTTGGAGCAGCGCTACAATAATCATCCTGAAAGAAACGGCTAGATTCATCATCATCATCATGTTTCATCAATAAATTCGGAGATTTTGTATCCCTTCCTTCAGCATCGAACATCGAGATCGCCTTCTCCGCGACCACAAGAAGAAGAGTAAAAATGAGATTGGTCTAAAGAAGGCTGCTGCTGCTCCTCCTGATCACTGATACTACCACCACCACCATCATCACCATCACTTCCACCATAATAATCTTTTGGAATAAAAAGGTTTGGAATTTCCGGTTCAACATTCTCGAATCCCGTATTTTCTAATACTACCACCATCATCACCATCACTTCCACCATAATAATCTTTTGGAATAAAAAGGTTTGGAATTTCCGGTTCAACATTCTCGAATCCCGTATTTTCTTCTTGTTTTGTGTCGTCGCCGTCGAGTGCATAACCCTTCTCCGGCTTTACAAGCCATTCTTCTCTCCCATTCTCGTCGTAATCGTTTGTAGCGGAGTAGTAGGTTGTTGGAGGAGAAGAATCGAAGTAGTCGGAGTCAGATTGTGGTTTCTGATCACGTTCATGTCCACCACTTCGAGAAGACTTTCGGATGGAATTGTAATGATCATTCTGCTCCCGTACTCCCACAACTCCTTCTCTACCACCACCACTCCGATCCACAATGCTCATTTTACTATCACTACTTCTGCTTCGTTTTTTCAGATTGTCATTTCCGCCCGTGAGCCTATTTCCCCCCATAAATTGCTCTTTTTCCAGGATCCCAACACTATCTTCTTCATAATAATACTCTTCAACATCACCACCGTCAACGAAGACACCCCCACCACTGCTCCTAGTGCTAGTAGCACCTTTCATTCTCTCCATCATCACAATGTCCTTTGGAAGAGAGTCCAAGCCCAAGTCCCAATTCCTCATCTCCGGATGACGCCTATACTCCTCTTCGAGCTGCTTGCGGAACTGTGCCTGAAAATAGTCATTTACGTAGCGGAGAATTGCAGTGCCGTACCACATGAATACGGAGATTGCCACAACGGATTTGAATAGAAGGATGAGAGCCATGATGATGTAGATCTAGTTTGATGACAGTGATGACTTCATAGAATTAAATTATATTGCCCCACGCATACAAAAGAAACAAAGCTTTGTAGATTGTAGAGCGTGTAGACAGCAGAGGAATTTATAGACGTAGACAAATGGGCCAACTCGGCCTTTATTGTTCCTGTTTTGTGGATTAATGAGTTGATGAATGGAAACGGATGCCTATTGAACGATTGTGGTTGAAGTTGAAGTTTGAAAGAATCAAAGAAAATGCACTATAGTATACTATATATATATAATCCCCACGAGAGTTAATATTTTAGATTGACGATGATATAGCATAGCCGAAAATAATTAATTTCATTTCTGTGTTTAACATTTTCCCTGCAGATATATATATCTGAGTTTTCTCTTTCACTGAAAGGCTTTCCACATTGAGGTTAGGTAAGGCACACCCATGGCAAACATGATGAAGAGGGTATTAAGGAGCACAAAATATCTCATGTATTCAATCGCTTCCGGGGACTGGAGACGAGCGAAAAGTCCGTCGGCATTTTCACCTGATGTTGTAGCTGTAGTGGTTGATGATGATGAATCCCCTGATGTGGATGGCGCAGAGCGGCGCTTTGAGGATGACGGCTGCATTGACGAATTACTGCTCCGTGAAAAATTACCATTGTTGCTGTTGTTAGAGCTGGAACCAGGATTGCGTGCCATACTTGGAAATTTGTGTATTCAAGGGAGCAGGCAGTGAAAAATAGGTGAAAAGGGTGACTGATGAGTGGATTCAGCTCCTGTCACTTCCCTTGTTTCTCTTTCTCTGGGCAGAAGTTGAGTGGGCGAGGAGAGCCATGAAAAATGTCACGAGCTCTTTTCAATGGGAAACTTTACACGGAAGAATTTATTGTGATGTGATGTTGATTACTTCATTCGTCGGCATTTATTGCAAAACTTCCAGAGAAAGGATTTGTAGGGAAAAAACTAATGAATCTCAATCTCAATTTGTGGTTTCCTGATTTTAATTATAATTATTATTCTTGTATTTTGTATAGTGGAATATAGAAAAAAATTAATTAATAACGACCATACAATTATTTATGGTATGAGCAATCAGATCAGAATGGATGAAACATGAGCACTGCTCCACCTCAAACGGTTGAGCTTTTTATTGGATGGGAAGGAGGAAGAAAAAAAGTCTAAATGAATTATTATGATGAAACAAAAGCAGTTCTTGAGAGAGTTCTTTCTCCTGTATAACTTCAGCATCATTATGAACCACGACGATGAAGCTGTAATTGGAAAAGGGCTAAAATACGGAATAGGAAATAAATGGCACTTTTACATCATTCTGAAGCCATAAAAGAATGAAATATAATATACAACGCAATAAGTTCTATTACTTTTTCATACTCTACGCTTGGGATACCACGTTTCGGCCAAACATATAATTTTCTACCTGAACATGATTTCATCAATGCTTTCCCACGTATTTACTATTTACATCTGAATATAATAATTCTATTAAACGGTATAGGTAATCCATGTGGAACAATGTGAAATGAGACGGGAGAAACGAGAAAAGGAAAGGTCGGAGAAAACATGGGCCGTGATTTACCAGTTGTACTGCAATACACAATCATGAATTTCGCTTTGTTTCTCACATTCAGTTTGGCACGTACCTATACAAACTTCTAATTTAATTTGTAGTTTCACTTTGAGGTCTTCATCAGCCTAAATTAAATTAAGGGGAACATTATATGGCTCATGGATGGACATTGACATAGACTATAGGTCTACGTTTCGCAGCGTTATTAAGTAATTTTTCTTGAGAAGTTTATATCTTGGGCTCCATTTACTTAGAAGAGGAAATTCTTTTCAAGGCATAGATTTATGCATGATAAATATCCATCGCTAAATATCCAAATGTAAAATAAAAACATTTGTTTGTAAAAAAAATATATGGATGTTAACTGCAAATATGACTTGTCTAAAATTAACCTGTTTCGAGAGTAGAATGAAACATTGCTTATTTTGATTGAAACCAGAAATCGCAATAATCCACAGGCCCCATTCGATGCCCCTACTGGCCTACAGGGAAGGGACGACATGGGACAACGCAGATTAGTTTCCAGATAACGCAACCTCCAAGGACTCCCAAGGTTACATATTTGTGAAAACTTTACCTCCTAAGTAAATTAAATCTCACGAATCTTTACGCAAAATTAATCTTCAAATTGTAATTCCCACACATCATGTGTATTACTAGAACAATCATCCCCCACATCAATCAGGAATTCAAAAAATCATCTTCGCCGAAAACAACCCTTAGACGGAACGTCAACAGTTAAAGGCTAAAAGGTAAGGAAAGTGCGGTTGTTCAGTGTTCAGTACTGTAGTTTGTAACCGTCAACTGCTGTCTCTGTCAGTTATAATAGTTCACAAGAACAAGATAAGTAAACTTAATTGATTTGGCTGGAACTTGAACGCTTTGGAATTCTTGTAATTTGATTGAGTCTATGAATAATTCTTGTTCGGATTTAACTATGGAGTCATTGTAATTTGATTGAGTCTATGAAAAATTCTTGTTCGGATTTAACTATGGAGTCGGGTAAATGCAATCAAGTCGGGCTTAATTATTCTTTCAAACTGATGACTGATGGTTAATGGTTGCAGTAATTTTATTGGATTAATTAAGGTAATCATTGGAATGGATCTGGAGACCGAAGGAGGTTCCCTGAAGCAGGTCTCCGCAATACAGATGAAAACCCGGTGTACATGAGGCGCCGGCTATGCAATGGTCTTCCAGTTCCTACGTTTGTCTCGCCGTCGCGGGACGGTGACACGGGCAGTGAAGCCTTCCACAGTCTTCATGACTTCAAAGGAGACCGTCTTGATAGGACTGAGTTTAGTGGATGTCCTCGGAAAGATGTGGATGAGTTCCAGTCCACAATCAACATCGCTAGAGAGTACCTGTGCTGTCCCATCTGCAGTGATCCGTGCATCGAGGTGACTAATATAAATATTCCTAATATGAATTTTGATTCTTTTTTAAATGAACAATGTATGATTAATGTTCTTCTATTTCAGTCAACGAGCATTAACTGCGGACACAAGTTCTGTAAGGATTGCATTGAAAAATGGCGCAAGGAAAAACCAATTTGTCCCATCTGCTCCTCCCTGATAACCTCCTTGCACCGACTGTACTCCGACGACCTCTTGATCGAGTCCCAACTGGACAGTCTCCCAGCTGAGGTCAGACAACGCTTCAAAAGCGCCCAATCAAAACGGCTGGAGAAGCTGCTCGATGAGCGAAAATCGCGAAATGTGATGAAACGAGTTCGCCAAAAGCTGGACAACTCATTGACATTCCTCCGTTGCAAGAATGTGGCTGGTCTTGAGGACAAACTGAGCTCTGCAAGCCTACACTTCCAAAACAAGCTGTACATGTGGATATCCCAGTGGAATGTTGGTCTCATCGCTGGGATCATTTTGGTCGGACTATTTATTCTACTGGCGACAAACTTGAGGGCATTCAGTAACTTCATGCAGTACCTCTGGCTAGCTGTCAGGAAGTATGATGGGAGTATTCCTGAGAAATGGCTGAAAGATACTGCGAAGGGGATCAGGAATGCTTCTTCAGCTTTCGAGAAAGCAACAGGGATAAGGACGCCCTCGAAGATTGAGAAATTCATGGAAGACTGGACTATTTATAAGTTTTTCGGGCAATAATATTAGTCATTTGAATGAGCTGGCCTTCAAGCTATATGATAGAGTTCTATGATGTTTTTGCTAAAAATGTAAGTCGTAATATTTTTCATACAAATTAATTTTTAATAAAATGTACGCATGTAAAATAAGCTGCGATTTTCATCTTTGACTCATTCTTGTTAAGTCGTAGTAATAATGAAGACAAGCAAAATGCATTGTTTAAAGACGATATGGATGTACCTAATGACAGTAACACACGGGATGTCGATAATCGTTAGTTTTAATAGTTTTTGTTTCTTTCCAAATAAGGTAGCTCTAGTTAAGTGACTCTACAGCATCCTGTTTCACAATACCCTATATTCTGTAGCAAGTGGCGTGGCACCTTAATGATGCTATAATTTATAAAGGATGTACGTAATTTTCGGGGTTGGTTTTTGTCCCATAATTGATTCGTCACTTAATTTAATGACCGATTGTCTCTTTGTATTGAATCACTGATATTGGCATTACTGATTTTTCTTGTCCTTGAAACTTAAAACAGCCTCCTTTAAACTTGGAAATGAACGTATTAAGTCGTTTTTAAGTGACATTTTGTTTTACAGTGAACTTGAAAATTTATGGTCATGTGCGTGTTAGCATTTAGCATGAAAAAATATAAATGAGTTGGTGTTGATGAGTTAATTGGCAGATGTAAATAAAGCAGCGGAAAATAACATTTGCATACATATAAGTAGGTAGGTCTACTTAAATTGGAAGAAAGAGAAATACGAAGTATGTAAACTTTTTATTGATAATTTCTTCACTAGATGAGTAGTGGTAGTATAGCATTAACGCGTGCACCAATTATTACTGCTAACATTTTCTTGATGATTTCTTATGATTATTCCCTGCTAGATAGTTAGTATGGTTTGGCGTAGGGATGTTGTAAGGAATAAAAACATGCACGTTCACTTATTATTGCTTCTTCTTCTTCTTGTGGGAATTAAGAGGTTCTTCTAGTTCACGCTTACGTTCGTTTCTTTTATCGCAAATCAAGGCAGATAGGGTTGTGTTAACGCTGGCCTTGACAATGCACCTGTGGCGCCTACTCATGTAGCGAAGCAAAGCCAATGCCATGTACATTATTATATATGTTTTTTTTACCTGTTTTCGCTGTCTGCACTCTCTGAAGTACACTCGTTGCCATCTTCAGTTTCCAGCCTGAATTGTTCACAGCGAAAATGTTCCCTGTGGAACGGGACGTGACGAAGTTTCGAGAACCAAGGGAAGATGCTGATCATGAACATATTATGTATTGCAATAGGAAATGTTTTTTAAAATGCATGTTTTCGCTATTGAAATTCCAGCACAATTTTCAATGAAATAATTAAATATGATGATGACAGTAAAAAAATCAATGCAATGATCAAGGAAGGCATTATGGATTTAAAAGGCTCCCATGTTTAAGTGAAATAGGTTCCCAACACTCAAATTCCCTCATCCATCACAAGTTTACGGAACAGTCCTTGAAGATATGTAATCCTGAAGAAAAACATCAAATTCCAATCATATTCCTAACTTTATTCAAAACATTTTCCAGTCCAGAAAAAAAACGATGAACAAGGGCTCACCATCATTCCTCATCTCAACTTCAATACAATTAGCATAACAATGAGTGTAACGTGATAACACTGAATTCCACTCAAACCCACTGAAAAAAATTTTTTAAGTGTGTATTTTATACGTTCCGTGTGCATGCAGTGCATGTCATGGAAAAAAGGGAGAGCTGAAAAAATATAAAATCTGTGTGCGAGCAAATAGATAAGTACTGTACGCCTACACGCCCAATCATCCTAAAGTAAACAGTATTTTACAGGCGAAGTGTACAATCCAGAGAATCGAATCCAGTAAAAAAAATGCAGCGTATTAAAGTTCACCTCGCACCGTTTTTTTCAGGTTCAGCGAAACGAAACACGCAAAATAAAAAGCTTCCATACATACGAATGAGGTAGGAGAAGGAGGAGGAGGAGAACAGAACGCCTTGAAATAATCAAATACAGTTTGAAAAATTTTTCCATGAAACGAAAAAAGGACAGAGAATTTTATCCCTACCAACATATTTACCTGTCATCATCGTCATCATATCATCTCTAATCTCTTGAAATATATATTTTTTTTTGAATATCCGTAATCTATGTATATTGTATTATGCACTTTACTTACTTTATTTATACAAGTAAAGTACCACAGGACCTCTCAAGTTGAGAAAGAGAGGATCATGTCATGATCATGAATGTGCATAATAACAACCATCATAAATAAATACATACAGTA
>JAHZNI010000209.1:0-25873 GCA_027744415.1 Seira ritae
TTCTTTCGAGAGAAAGAGATATGACTGCTTTTTATTCTATCTCTCTACAAACTGCAAACTCCCCTTAACCTAACTTTTTTTTGACGCGTTCGAGTTAAATAATACTTGTGCTGTTGCATAAATAAACTACACAAAAACGTAAGCGTAAGTAGGAAAGTAAGAGCAGCATCAGTTATTCCCATTATGTTCACATGTTTTATTTTAGCGTATATATGCGCCATATGGGGCGAAAAAGGACGACATGCAGACTAGAATCTAAATGTTTCAGTCACACTCTTTCGCGCTCATTTAATTTTTCACTACGCATCTGTAGAGCTCTAAGCTGGAATCATAATTTTTAAGCGAGCGTATCTAGTATGTGTTTTGCAAAAAGGAAGGAGGAAGATCATAGGAAAAAATACGCATACTTTAATTCCATATGCAAGGAAATATTCATCCACTCACTCAGAGAGAGAAAGTCTCAGAGTTCTACTTATTAAACATACTTTTCTCTTTTTGAGAGTCCTTGCATAGGATCCAGTTCGCTAACTGGCTTTACCTACTTCCCGTTTTGCTACTACTCTGACTCCGGCTCTCCTTCTATTCCTTTCACACAGGGCAAAAGTTACTCTCGTTGAATAACTAATGAGGAGAAAGTGGTAACGATGGAGTAGGAGAGCAGAAGCTATGTAGTATTTACTACTCTGCTAAAAGTTCAATGCACACCTAAATGACTGGCCATGGCCATGCATAACACATTGTATTGTAGCATAGTACAGTATGAGTACGAAACGAATTTCTACTTTTTCCTAGTTTTTTTGTTCATGCCGTCTAGAAAACCCTGGAGCGAATAAGTAGGGGAGATCTGGGTAATTTTTGCAATAGACTTTTTCCTCCTAAAAATACATAAGGCAAGCTGAACCGACACAGCCACTAATTCATATTTCGTACGTTTAACTCATTTAGAAAACCCTGGAGCAAATAAGTAGAGGAGATCTGGGTAATTTTTGCAATAGACTTTTTCCTCCTAAAAATACATAAGGCAAGCTGAACCGACACAGCCACTAATTCATATTTCGTACGTTTAACTCCAGTCATGACTGTTCTTCATTAAGGTCATTTACGAATGTGCTAGTTCCGACAGTTTTTTATTACTGAGCAGAGGGAGAAAGAGGGAACAAATGAATTGAAAACAAAATGTTTCATGTGGATAATTTAAAAATTGTGATAATCAAAACTTGATTTTATTTGTGTGGGCACTGGGCAGTTAAAACATATACATAAAAGCTGTCATATTTCATCCATCGCAAACCTTTTATTTAAATAGTAGAAACTTTTTTATGACTTACCGAAACTCGATGTACTAAACAAGTAAAAGTCCTTTTACTTTCGAATCATCAAAAGTCAGTGTAAATAAAATAACTAAGTACTTTTTTCGTAATTTATTCAAGCGTCCCAGTCCAGAATCAGGAAAGCAAGTTTAGTTTTTGGATGTGAACGAATAACCCTGGGTTATTTTTTTCAGATTCGAATCTCGAAGGTAAATTTTTTCCTCTGCAAGTTTCTCGCCGTGAATTAATTATGTGTTTGCTAGTTGAAAAAAATCCCTTTCACTTTCTCTATCCAGTTGGATTTCGTCCCGTCTGTTCCCACACAAACGCTGTTTTTATCCCCTTTTTTATGAGTGGTTCAACGGCACAATAACAGTATCGAAGTATCGCGCCAGTCCTCTCCTATTTCCTTCTTTTATGCGCTTAAAGTCCAGTAAATGGTTTAGTGATGCTTGTTTCCTAACACATAATCATCGTCCGCATCTCTCACAGACTGAGTCTAGAATTTCAGGTTGCTCTTGCTCTTTGATATGGACAATGTCAGTTCATTTCCACTTTTAGTTACAACTTTCACATTTGAAACTGTTTATCTTTAGTACAGTACAGAGTCCATCCCTTATTTTCTACCCATTTTAAATGTGAATTGGAAGAAAAACTCGTTTGATCTTTCACTGAAACCTTTCACTTTAAAAACTTGATTAAAACCAAAAATATTAGTTTCTACATTAATTCAGATAATCGTTTTTCAACTGAAATGAAACGGAAATTAGTTTATGGCTAGTTATAATATAACATTTACTGGTCGCTTTTTCATCGAAGCTGGCAGGTGTAATGGTTATGTAATTTTTGTTGAATCCAATAATACTTTCATAACACAACTGTTTTTATAATAGATATTTCAAATTATGGTGCAGTCTACACAAAAAAGGTTTAAGTTCCGCCAGTACTCGATATTTTGTATTAACAAGATTTAGCACTTTCACCGGAAACACGGATTACCTCGGATTTTATTGAATGTAACTTGATTGGTTTTCAGGTTTTGAGAGTGAATTGACTTCCAAAACTCAAGAGGAACAAGTTATATCCAGTCACGAACGAGAACGCTGTAGCGTATTGGTGCTTCCAACTTCACGGCCGTGGCGAAAGTGAATGAACGAGCGCTACAGAAGGGTAAACAAGTCGCTCAATAAAGGGAGATCAAAAGAATCTGTTGGCGCTCTTCAATTCTCAAGTACTAACAGAATCCAGTGGTGATGTGATGAGTGAAGAAAATCCCTTTCTTGTTGCACTTTTTTTCTATAGAAAAAAATCCAGTGCATCAAAATTCAGAATGCTGAGCTTTACACACTGGTATGGTGTCTAACACTAGTTTCTGCTAATTATTAACGGCGATTGAAATCTTCAAGGAGATCAATATCGAAAAAATTCAATTCTCAAGTACTAACAGAATCCAGTGGTGATGTGATGAGTGAAGAAAATCCCTTTTTTGTTGCACTTTCTTTCTATAGAAAAAATCCAGTGCATCAAAATTCAGAATGCTGAGCTTTACACACTGGTATAGTGTCTTACACTAGTTTCTGCTAATTATTAACAGCGATTGAAATCTTCAAGGAAATCAATATCGAAAAAACTCGAGTGTTTTACGTCACCAAAGAATTGTATCGTTAGCTTTATCAAATTTTTAATCCTGCCCCCTTTGTCCAATTTCTAGTGGAAAACAAACTTTCACCGCATACACACACAAACGAATTGAAAGATTCAAGAAGGCCCAGAAATATTTTTTACGNAACGAATTGAAAGATTCAAGAAGGCCCAGAAATATTTTTTACGACTTACGACACAAACGACTCCTTGGCTCCCAGAAATAGAACAACTTGTAAGAAACGGTCAACTCAGAAAAGATAATTTCTCACTCGGTTGACTGTCCTCTCCGTACTTCCTTCTGCTCACATTACAGACTCGGATGATGACACAAAGATCAAGCAGAATGAAAAGAAGAAGATGATGAGAGGACGTGCGTAAATGGGAATTATGACATTTATTGAAGAGGAAACAGAGAGAAAACTCATTTATTGTGACTATTACTATTTTCACAGTTGCGGCAGTCGCATTCTCCTTTTGCTCGTCACAGATATTTATTTATTATATTGCAACATGTAGTATGTCACCTCACCAAATCTGAAATCAGACTGACAGAAGAAAATAAGCGGGGGTTTGGGAATACAGCGAGAGAGGCTCCTCATCTCCTTGTACACACACCAAAAAGCATAGGAAGAAACCCAAACCACTTTTTCCTTTTCTCTTTCCAACATGAAAAACTCAAACTAACCCAAAACCTAGAAGGCGAAACACTGGAGCATGAACAAGCTAAAGAGAGAGAAAACTCGCAAGAAAAAATAGAACTCGAACTCGAGCTTTCCCAAGCTACCCACCAGCACTAGCTCCCTTTGACTGTGAGAGTAACGGATTCAGCATAGCGTATGGATATGGAAGGAAGAGAAAGGCAACTGGAAAAAACGGGAATGGAGAAAAAACACAAGCCCATGAGTGGAGTGAGTAAATAGCACAGAGAAATACTACCACTGAAAACACGATCAGGCATTCCACACTTGGAGAAAGAGACGAACACATTGAATACAACGAGCGCTATTTGGTTCTGTGTGGAGCAGCAACACTCAATTCCACGAGAAAAGATATAAGCATCCAAGTTATGATGATGAGAAAAGGAGTATTCTCCACTGTTTGATGCCAGTTATACTTACGTATAATAAAATACATCCCTTTTTTGGGTACAAAGGAGAGAGTGAGCGAAAAAGCTCGTAAGTTTTTTTTCATTATACTTACGTATAATAAAATACATCCCTTTTTTGGGTACAAAGGAGAGAGTGAGCGAAAAAGCTCGTAAGTTTTTTTTTGCTCAGGCTCTACTCTTCTGGAGTCAGTCCTTACCGAGAAGGATTTTTTTCTCTACTTTGGAAAATAAGGAGTCACAAGTCTATCTCTCTGCAAAGCCTTTTCTTTTAGTTTGAACTGTGTATGGTCGTGTTTTTTGTGGAACTCGTTCAGAGAATCTATGTAGCTCTGGCCTGGCTCTGGTCTGGTGTGCTCTTAGCTTTCTCGCTCGTTTCGTTTCTCTCTCTCTCTCAACTTGCATCTTTTTTATGGAGCTGCTTCACTTCAAAGCTATTGCGATTGTGATGGTGGCGATGATGATGATGATGATGAAAATGATGGAGATGTATGTTGCAAAGCTAGCTAAAGGCTAACAATACGCTGGCTCCAGTTAGTTTAGCATTATAGTGTAGTTACCTAGTTTCTTTTTTGCATTGTGTTACTAGTTACATTGTATCTGCATGTGAGTTAGAGAAATAGATGTGGTATGTATATACATGTATGCATTATATTATATTATGTCATGGACGGATAATATGTTAAGAAGAAGTGCTTTCCAAAGTGGAATTCAATCCGAGTACTTTTCGCTTTTCTATTTTCCATGCGATAACAAGGCATCTCATGGTGTTGAGTATTATCCCCATTCCACTCACAATTCGGATACAGGGAACAACAAGCAATCTTTCTGGTTTTCATATTTTTTCCTGGTGAGTGTTATGTGGTGTGGTGTGAGCCAACAGCTCGAATCTCAAGAAGCCCCGGTATCATATTTCCTCCTCTAGCTGCTTTGGGTGATGATGATGGCTCTCCTTTCCTGTCCCCATCCCAACAAATATCTAGCTGCTGAGGAGTGCAAAAACAGAACGCTATGAGTCTTGTATGATGTCGGCTCTCCCCAGAAATAGTTTTTACCCAACCCCAGCAAATGGTTGGGTAACACACATTTTTCACAATACTTACCTATGCATATATGTAGTGCTATCATATCATGTACACGAGTGAGTTGCACATGCCCTTCCAAACCATTTTTGGAAATTATGACATTCACATGAGCGTAAAAAGAGTAAAAGTTTTTTCCTCTTAAGTAAATCGAAGCAAAGGAAGTATGGCAGGCAATAAAGTTTTCTTTTGAAAAATGATAAGAAACAAGTGGAGTGCTGTTTTCTTGTAAAATTACCTTGAGAATCAAAGCCCGTTTATATTAAAGTCGTATTAGTTAGTTAGCTTGTATTTTTTTCTCTGGTATTTTCCAATGATAAAAGAATTATTGCAAAATATATGATCATTTACAGAGCGCACCAGAAACTTTTAATGGCCTCGTTGTGAAAAAAATACTTCTAAGGAGTAGGTAGTAGGTATGCAACACAGGCATGTTCAACCAACTGCTTCCTCCGCTGAAGCTAGAGCTGAAGGACTTAAAATTGGAAATTTATGTGGCCCTTTTATAAATATGGGAATGTCATAGTCTGCATAAAAATATTCGAAATGAATGGAAGTTGAAAGAAAGCATGCACTTGCACGGCGCGAAGAAATCTAGAACCTACGATAATGTACATAGAGAAAAATCGAATAATTCATTTCTGTAGATGATGAATATTAATCCAACATGAATGGTCGCATTTTTAGCAGTTTAATCCGTTCTTAAGCAAAGGAAATACGTTTCTGCATCCCTACCGCAGCTTTCGAAGGGCATGCAGCTGTAATTTCCATGTTACAAAAAATTCTGTCTCACAGGCTATATTAATGAAGATAATGGGGAGAATGGCGTAGGCGTGTCTAATAGCCTTAGACGTATACAAGATTACATCTCATTTCAAGTTACTTGAAAGTGTGTTTCGCAAACGTAGAGAGCTCCGAAGAGAGATATGGAAATCATTCATTCATTCATAATTGAATGAATAATTAAGGAAATACGTAAATTTTTATGACTTCCTAAGGGCTCCTTCAACAGAAAAAAAATTACGCAAAACAATGCATATATATCTAGTACATAATATACATTTACAAATGTGCATATTACGTAGGTGTGCAAAAACCTCTTGTACTGACGAAGCATTATACTTCCTTCTTGAAATTGCTATGGTATTCATTTCTCTCAGAAAAAGTCTAGACCTACTACAGTTCACTTTCTTCATCACTTTTTTTGCAAGAGAAGAAAGCGAGTTTTCCTTTCGTGCATACATTTCTACTTTTATAACATATATGGTCATATCTACTGCATATTTTTTTAGAACTTTTAGGTCCTTGCACTACTACATTATATACTTCGTATACCTATGTACGTTAGTAGTCATAATGAGCGGCAAATAATACGCTTCCTATTACATACATGGCAATATAACGCTTTGTTTGCGAAATGGGAATTTGGAAATGCTAAAACTTAGTGTAGTAGTGTAAGTGCACTGTTTCTTTGACACACTTTTTTTAATCCTATCCTTTCACCAGCGCAGGATTGAATGAGTTAAAGGCTGCATATTATGTACCTACCAAGTTATTATTATGATTAAATGTGTTCTGGTGTGGTTGTGCATCGCCGACTTGCGATTTTATATGTTGTCGACGTTGTCGAGTCCTAATGCATATCGTTAAAGTTACTTATGTTGAGCATCATGGAATTATGAAAAGTGCATATTATTACAGAAAGGATAAAAATGCAATTTGATATTTTTCAGTGCGGACATGAATGTTGCTGTATTTGTAATCCTGTGTAAGCAAGTGTTCAAAATTGTTTGCATCCAAAATTGTGAAATTTTTGCATGAAATCGTAAAACGAAAGTACGGGGATGGTAAAATATGATTGAGTACCACAGCCACACAGAAAATTACAACAAGCAAGCAAACATGGCATTATGTACTCAATTAAAGTAAAATACATTCTTACACTTATTTGCTGTGTACCTATGTATGTAGCTTAAGACTAGGACTTGTTCAAAGGGTTTATAAGCTAAGTAATAAGAAAACCTTGCTAGGATTCTAGGATTAGGTATATGTACCAGGTCTTTCGGCTTTTCAAAATTACAGTTGCATTGCATTGCAATAAGTAAACAGATTTAAGAGAGTTGATGCTGGGTTAAAGCTTGGGGAAAAATTCATACGCGAAAGTATGTAGATGGAAGGAACATTAACGTGGCGAAGAATGTTCTCCCTAACGAGGAAGAAAGCAGCTATAAAAACATACCATAAATTTCTTTCCCATCCCACTATCCGCGTACGCTAGAAAAACAAAGTCTGGATGTGGATTCTAGAGGAGGGAAAAGGACAACAACGGGGACCTTATCGCCGCGGCTGGTGGTGAGAATGAAGCTCAAGTTGTTTAGAAAAAAGTGGCAAAACACATTTATAAGTACCTACTAGCCTCGCCTAGAGCTTCAAGTGTGCTTTTCCTTACTATCATCATCTTGAATTAATGCTTGAAAAATACTAAGGAGGGCTATGAACGTATACATACGTGTGTGTGTGTGTGTTAGATGTGATGAAAGTTGCTAATTTCGTTGTCTTAAAAATGGACGTAAATGTAGCATTAAAAGAAAGGATAAACTCTATTTTAACCCCGCATGAAATGAAATGAATGCAAACACTGTGAATTGGAGCACTCCAACGAGGAAGAGCTGGGTCTTGAGGAGGAAGCTACTGAAGGGGAAGAAATGAGCTGCGTGAGTTGGAGTGTAGGAACTAACTAGCCTGGATCTATTATTCGTAGGCTGGAACGATAAAGTACAAAAAAAACGTTTTTATATTGTTGGATTGTTTTATTGATGATGAATGATGATAACTAAACGCATACTATTATCTACATACATATATTCCACGCATCATATTCATAAAGTACAATAATCATATTACGAGCTCATGGGCGGTGAAAGCATGCATAGCATAAGTGAAGTAATAAAACAGGGAAATAATAAATGCTGCTGCTTCACATGAAATTACCAAGACACTGCGCTGCGCTGCTGCGCATGTACATACTTATTTGCAGTGTCAGTGTCAGTAACACACTGGGAAACAATTTGATTTGGTTCCTCTTTCCACTCTCCTCAACCTCAGCCAACTTGACTTGTACAATATGATACTCCATAAAAACCGAAATTCTTAATATTCTTAATTCCTGTAATTCCTTTCTGGTACTTGTGAGAAGTGTTGGAAATCTGACATTAAGAGGCAGTTATGAGTGAAATAATAAATGGAAGTTTTGCACGCTAAGAGCGCGTAAAAAACATTGCATTGCAATATGTGTAAGTACATATGTAGGTATGGCTTGTTCTATTGCTTTCATTCATACTGCGCTTAAGTCAGAGCAAGTTATTATTATCTACATGGAGAACATCAACGTGTATTAGTATGTAGTAGAAGTGCAACATTAAATTTTTCATTACTAGTAAGTATTATTACTACTACTGTCTTTCATGATGATGATGGCTTCGGCCTTCCGTCTGACTTCTCCTTTTGTTCTTTGCCACTCAAATAGAAAGATGGCCACGTGAATGAATGAATTCCATCCCTTTGGATGAAAAAACACGAACTATTATGACGCTGAAAGTAGAGTCTAGACTTGAATAGGGAAGATGGCTGACACTAAGCTTGAGTGAAAGTAGCCTTTCCTTTCATTTTTTTCAAACTTCTCTACTCTCACTTCAGAAGAAAATTGTTATGGACAGGGCAATGCCTGATTAATGTAAAGTTATTGTTGATCACATGAATAAACGCAAAAGGGGGAAAGAGAATACACATACCTACAACATAAATGTTTGTAATAGATAAATCAAATGCACTTTTTACTCTGTGCACTTGAGTGGGAGGTGAAGATAAAGTTTATTAAAATTTTCAGACAACCATGCACTTGTGCAAGCTACATATTATTTGTTTTTGATGTGGATTATCTAAAGAGTATTTAGCTGCTTGAGTGAATGGAAACTGCTCCACGTAATAACGGTGGTGGGGAGCTTGTTTTTAACACGTTAAACCTCACAATGCGAGCTTACATCAATACATACAAACAAACAAAAGGTTTGAAAGCCTATGTGGATGGAAGGCAGATTAATATTTTAGATACATTTATTAATAAGTCCTTGTGAGCTTTTGTCGGTTTTCACTTCCTGGTCCTGGTATTAAGCTGCCTCAGACCATTGCAGTCGCACAACCCCCTAATAAATATCAAAAGCTTTGTTCTATTCCTTTGTCTGGCTGGCATTACTGGGTGGCGTTGGACCAAAGATCATTTTATAATTAATGCTATTTATGGATATAGTTTTTGCATGGTAAATGCATCTTTCATCATTTGTTCTTTAAGTCTTGGAGGGGAAAACTGGTTGTGTAGTAATGTAATCTAATGCATACACACAAAAGCAAATAAAACACGATAATTATATAAAGAGATGATCAGTTGGCTATTGTGAGATGCGTACATATGTACTACAAGGTCTACTAAATATAAATGTAGCCAAACCACATAAAAACTGCGAAACTACATTCCTTTCCACGATGGCTACCAGACTACCTCCACTTAAAAGTAAACAGTAAAGTTCGTTCCATTTACATATTGTGGGGTAATGATGTATGATATCAGAGTTCCCAGAACAGAAAACTGAGACCGCCTTAACCGCAGGACCGCAAGTGTCTAACGGAATTCGAAACAGGAAGCGAAGGAAAACACGATGTATTAGTAAAATGGAAAACCCAAGGCCACTTTCTTCTCTTTCTTCATTTGCAAAAGGGGTATATAGATACTATTCAGGATCAGAATGCGGTAAGTAACAGTGTTGTAGCTGACTAGGTACATACATACGTACATAAAAGGTATATTGTGCATTGCCAGCCTCCGTGAAACCATATTGCATTGTTAATGATAAGTATCATGATCATCATTTCATTTCTCCTGTTCAGTTCAAAGAAAGTGTCTAACGGAATTCGAAACAGGAAGCGAAGGAAAACACGATGTATTAGTAAAATGGAAAACCCAAGGCCACTCTCTTCTCTTTCTTCATTTGCAAAAGGGGCATACAGATACTATTCAGGATCAGAATGCGGTGTGTAACAGTGTTGTAGCTGACTAGGTAAGTACATACGTACATTGTAGACATAAAAGGTATATTGTGCTGTGCATTGCCAGCCTCCGTGAAACCATATTGCATTGTTAATGATAAGTATCATGATCATCATTTCATTTCTCCTGTTCAGTTCAAAGGGCTGCTGGTAAATATGTAGTCCTTTTTCTGCAAAATAGAAAAATAGAATTATGGACATCGCGAAATTGACCTCATATGCCCATTAACCACGTGTGCATGAGAAAGGAACATCTCATGAACTGAAATTACGCCAGAGTACCACTACCACCACCATCACCATGTAGGTACTACAGATGTGTTTACCAATTCATTTGGGGAGTTTCGTTTGCTGTCATGTGGTCATTCGCATTGTGAGTGCTTGAAATTTATCTTATTTATTTTTTCCATCATCCATCCTATCCCAGCCATGGCGAAATAAATGGGTCTGTTCCGCTTCAACAGTAATTTCCATACTGGCGTTCTGTTTCAAGGTTCACAAAATTCGCTACACCTACACTTTAACTGTAGTGGAATTTAGTAACGCGGTTGTTGTGTAATTTCCATTTCGTGGTCTACTCCTGCTCTGCTCTAGTCTGGTGTGGCGTAGGTATAGTGCGATGCCATGGTTTTTGTCAAGTACATAATTGCATCTTCATTTACATCATATATGCAATCCTTTGATCTTCTCACTGGTTACTCTTCTGAATGAACCTCTTGCGTAACGCGATAATGTGTTGTCTGGATAAAACTTTTCTCCATTTGTGAAGATACCCCGAGGCTTGAAATGTATTTTTTCGGGGAATAGATAATACTAGGTCTAGCGTACGCGTATGTAATTAGATAGCTGTAGTAGTATATGCATATTACTTATTATTATTATTATCATTCCTTAAGATTTCTCCGTTGTCAACTAGTGAGAAGTGGGAACTTGATAAATGTTGGCTCACGGTTTGTTTTCTCTTGGCCAAGTCTCGTAGCCAAAGCTAATATTACGGCTCATCAATCAAAATCACATTCCATTTCTCATCATTCTACTTCTCTTTGCTGTCTGTCTCTTTCGTCTGCTTTGCTGGTTCCTCAAAAAAATTTATTCCTTTTATCAAGCGGACTGTTAAGTAGGTTAGGATTTTAGTGCGAGCCAGAGCCAAGCCAAACAGCCAATTTCATATCCTGTAAACAATATGGGAAAGGAAGGGCAAGTATTTATGGCAAAAACCAACAGAATTTCCTGGAAAAGCTTGACTTACGGGTTTATCAAGCGTTTTGGAGAAAATTTTCTTTAAGTTTTGCACGCAAGGAGCCTCACACAAACGCAAGAAAGTAAGAAAACTGCTGATAAATTGGCCATTGCTCACTCAGAGTCAGCGACTGGTCATTAAAATGTCATAGCTTTGATATACCACCTGTACATTTACTCTCTGAAAGGAGCCTTGTCTTGGAAGTGTTTAATTACATTCTGTGGTTTTTCATTTGATAACTTGTTCTGTGGGAAAGTAAAATCCAATGCACTCCCTCTTTAGTTTACTCACAGAATGAGGGTTCACACCAGGACAGGACTACGCTGTAAAAACCGAAATTAATTGTGAAAATTTAAGCTGAGCAAATGCATAGGAAGTTTATATTTCAAGAACCTCTTATCTTCCGGAACAGGTTAACGTAGAATAAACGCTAAATACCATCTTGTTTTCCTTCTTTTCCGAGCACGAGAACGATGCATCACAATGGCCACCATGAGAAATCTCATTGATATTTTCCCCACATGTCTAGTTTGAATTACTAAACGTACTACGTCCTCCGAAAGAAAATTCATTAAATAATGAGAACATAGAAATGCTTTAGAATAAGTATTGGCTTTTACTCGATTTAGATTGCTTTCCAATTTGGAATTTACATTGAAAAGAATTTTCAAGGAGCATTGCATTGATATCGATACCTTATCGCATCAAACTTATCTGCTTTAGTGGTTGAAGGAAAAAATGAAAGGACTTGTGGGGATTACGCTCAACAAATACTCAACTGGAGAAGAGCTCGAGCATCTTCTTTTCTTTTACTCGACTCCCGAGCAAATCTTTCCGCTGAACGTGATGTTCATAGTGTGACAGAAAAAATGGAGGAATTTGTTGATTGCTTTTCCGTCTTGTTGTCTTCTTGATCCTAAAAAATAATACCCATCTCATCCTTACATTCCCTTTCCGCCTTGTTTTTTTGAGAACTCGTCAATCTTTTTTTTCCACTACGCTGTGCACTGTGTACTATTGCATTGAGCTATTGCTACATCAGCGCATCGCTACTTCTACAACTTCTACTTCTACAACCGCAATCACTCCGTCGATGAAAGTAAGACTTAAAATCCGTAACATATTGGATTTCTCCAAGATGAAAGAAAGAGAGAGAGGACACCTTATTAACGGAGCAATCGAAAGAACCCGTCTTCTACTTCCTTCTCTAACCCATCGTATGTCAACTTAAAAACATGCCATCAAAAGCATATATCGCATCATGTCCATCTCGTTCCACTTTATTTGTTGAAGCAATATTACTTACTCCTGAAATGCTACAACAACAGTTCACAATACAATGAAAGAAGGAATTGAATCAGGCCATCTGACTCAATCACGAGAAGCGTTGAAAGTAAATATTATTGTATTGTGGTGGAAGGACAAAAAGCGGTATCTTCAAAGACACGATACATTTCATGAAGGGGATCAAAAGAGCAAGGAGGAGCTAGAGAATTGCTACTTACTTACTAAAACCGTAATTAGTTTGTTAAGAAGACTACAGTGCAACAATACATAGTGGTTCCGAGGAAAGTCAAGAAGAATTGATGTCGGTCATTCTTTTTCTAAAAATAGTTCTTTTCCATTAATGCACTCCCAAGGTTGTTGGGTTGCAGCAGTCCAACTCCTTTCTTGATGTTCTTTTTGAAAGAGAAAAGTCATTTTTCTTAAAGCTTATAAAAACAAACTGAGGAGTGCGTTCCTTTTTATTTCAATTCTAATTCTGGAAAGTCTGGAGCAGATTAAAAGACAAGAGTTTGTAGAGTTAGCATTAGAAAAAAATGCTTCAATTTGTATTTCGCGTGGAAGGGAAACACAGTAAGATCAAGGGTTGGATAACACTATACCCTATTATGCAGATGGAGTCTAAAGTCTATGGCTGAAAGAGAGCTGAGAAGCAGCAAAATCTCAAACCGAACCGAGCCCAACATATCAATCCAGATTCAACGGTATCATTGCATTACACAAATGATGATGCTACTACGCTTGTAGAGGGCTGGTTGGTTGGGGCTAGGTGAAACCTCTAATAATCGGATCCTGTAGCGTAGTGTTGCAACAACAAGCCCCTGTGTCTCTTCCACCATCCCATTCGAAGACAAGACAACATAATCTAATCTAGATTGGGACATGAACAAATTTATGTAGCAAAAAGTAGACCGCTGGCAACAGAGAAATTATTGCGATCAGATTACATGATTGCATCGTCGTTTGTTTCGTCCTCTACAATAGAATACAACTGCTGCCAGTGTATTAATTCTCTTTCCACTTCCCATCGAAATGTTGCAACTTTTTGTCCTCGAAAAGGACCTTTAAACCAGATGTACTGCTATGTACTGCAAACTACACTACACCAGGTAAAAATCCTAAAATATCAACTCCCTTAATTCTCTCATACGCCTACATGGTGTTTTCCACCGTATCATGCTACTTTTCCCACTATCCGCAGACAACACGACAACGATGCAATCACTCTGTTTGGTAGATACTTTTAAGCTAAGCTTGTTTTGATCAGGCTTGGAGAAATAATGAAAATAGCACTCGGCTGGTTGGTAAAACTCCGAAATGAAATCCATTATCTTAGCATTTTCCCATTTTTATCCCTCATTTCATGTCTAAAGTAGTGATAAGACTTGTGTAATCACTAAATTTAATCAATGCGTAACATATTTGTAACTGCCGAATCTCAGGAAATAATGCAGTTTTTATCTTCTTCCCGAACACGTGAAAGTAATACAAGGTAAATGAGATTTCCTAACAAAAATAAATGCGAAGTTAGATATTTGTGTAAGTTTTAAGAACAACTTCATTTGGGAAATAGGCGGAACGAAGGAATAATTTTTTGTTATACAATTTTCCTCCTCCTCCTCCAAAGAAGAAAAGGAATTCAATTTGTTGTGAAATTAACCGGGAAAGGAGGTTAAGGAAATTAGATAATCTCGTAAACTAAATTTTTTTGTAGTTCAAAATGGATGTGTCCACATTATCAGGGATCACTCACACGCATCGCTTCATAATTTTATGCTTTCCCATTGCAATATACATATATGTAAGTGGAAGTGGAGCAAGGTATACTTTAGGATTGCGTCAGTACTCATATAATGCAATACGTATATTCTGGTGGGGTGTCACAATACAGCACAGGTCACACAGCGCTCTGCTTCCCCTTTTAGCTACCAAGTTCAAATGAGTTTTGGTAAATACAAAAAATAGCTTACTTTATTTTTTTGTCAACGTGAAGCATTGCTTAAGTATATCTTTGTCGTTATTTTCCTGTGAGAAACAGAGTAGGTGTGCTTACAAAAGACTTGGTTGGGTTGGATAGGAGAAGTAAAATACTGTCCCCATTCCTATATTTTTTTCCGCTCCACGTAAATATGTTGGTATTCCTGACAAGATTGCGAAAAGAGGAATGAGGATGGAAATTGATTAAGGAAAGTTTCTCCGAAAAATTCTATTCCTACGTTTCGCCATCATTACTACGTTGCAGTCCGCTTTATCTTGAGTAACCAAGAATTTTCCATTTACTTCTTCTTAAAACAAGTTACATATGCCATATGTAGGCCCAGAAATAGAATTTGAATATTAAAGTTTTATGCTCAATAATGAACCTTCTATGTAGGAATCTGAATAATATTCTGAATGAGTTTCTTGCAAGGAATTTTCGCTAGTGGCGATTCCGAATTTCTCCAAAGCGATACAAAGAAAACTCCCAAAAGTAATTATGGCCACTGTGCCATACGCACAAATAAAATGCTTTGGAATAGTTATCTAATGAAATTCTTATACATCATCCTCCTCCTCCTCCTCCACGTGAATTTTGGGATCACTGAACTTAAAGTTTTCGTCGATTTTCATGGCAAAGTGGGTCCAGTCCAGAAGTAGACAAAGTCAAAGAATTTTTATGTAGTCTGCCTCAGATTTCGACCATTACAACTTAAATGTTATTTTAGTGTCTTCCTCACGCATTCCCTACTAATAGCCCATTATTATGTCTGAAAATTTGTTGTTCTTTGTTTAGTGCCGTTTTCGGGGGGACAGATGTGACTTTTCTCACAAGATGCTAATAAAGAAACTCTTTGAACCACTGAAACCGCAATTGTCGAAAGGCTCTCCGTTTTTACCTCTATCTCTTTCTGTGCTCTGCATCGCTGTTTGCTTTTGCTTATCTGTGAAGAGTTTCGATGTACAAAAAAGAACTACAACATGTCTTGTTAGGTTAATCCATAAATCCATCGGAATGAAGTATCGTCAAAGCCGTCCGGTCAACTAAGCAGTCTACTCTTCTGGTGGAGCTCTCGGGAGAGTTAAAAGGTTTCGGGGGCTAAACATTAGAACGCCCGTTCAACCATACTTTGGCCACGTACGAACGTGCCCGTTTTCACCTTTTTCCACTTAGGTAACTAGCGGCTTCCTGGAAAAGGGAAATGGAGACTGGCTGCATAGAGGCTAAATACTAGATCGCTTTGTAGTTTTCATGAGAGATCAGCTCTAGAGCTTCATTTTCGTTGGACCTTCACGGGACACGAACGAATCATGTTTTTCCATGATTACCAAAGCAATAGTCGTAGTAGCTATGTTTTTCTGTTTGAATAAGGCGCATGAATGGTATCGAATTGTTGAAAAAAAAATTCAGATAAAAGAGAAAAAGTTATAGAAAACCTTGAAACACGGATCATCATCATCATCACAAGCAAACAAACGGTCGGAAAAAAAACTTTCTCTTCACCAGCTTCAAACGGAATATCGAAGGAGAAAACTTTCGAGGTTAACACCGTATGTAATGTAACCACTGATAATCAGCTTACTGACACCATGAGAACCATTCCTACTTTCACTATTTTTGGAACTTCATTTCATGAGTCAATACGCTTGTGCAAAAGGCTTTCAGGAACGCACAGGGTCGAATAATGTCAAACTAATGTTTTGAATCAGATACGAAGTTTTAATGTTTTGTTTTTACATTTTCTCGAGATGTCTCCTTTTCGCATTGAAAAATCAATGTTAAAACTTTAAAAACTTTCAGGAACAAGTTTCCTTTTCATAAGATGATGAAGAAGATGAAACAATGTTTCTAACACAATTGCAAACTTTGTTTCATATCACATCGCATTAATATACGCCCATCCCTTCACTTAAGAATATGAGATGAGATGAGGCAGCAGGGAAAAACTGAGTGAGCGAATGAAGACTTTTCCCTGATAAAGTACGACTGAAACTGACCTACTTTCCTTGTTTCCTTTATTTATTCAGTTTGCTTTCCCTTTGAAATTCTAAACTGTGAAACATAAGTTCAAAAAAAGCTGTGAGACTGTCAATGAGTTCTTTGGAATTGTAAAAAGGGCAAACATTCTAGAGTCTAACTTTGCTCATTGTGAAGTACAACTGCCTGAGGCAACTATTTTATACTATTTAAGTTACATGAAAGGCAACAGCTTTTGTGAGAATACTGTTCTCGTCGATGTTCATCAGAGAATGTTACAACCTTGCAAAAATTGAAATGTCATGTCACCCGAGCAAATATAAACGCATCACTTCCCTATCGATTGTATTCGTTTTTTTGGCAAAGTTTACTGGTTTTTAACTTCAAACATGAAGAATTTTGTACAGGTATTTTTTGTAAATATTTTTTGAGGTTATTGTAGCAGAGTATTTTTGGTATTTTAAATGAAACGGCAATCATAGTATTGAGCTACCTTTGTCAATACTCACCCTCTGATTTGCTGGATAACATCAAACGAAACGTGCATTTACCCAAAAACTATTTTTGATGAATTCCACGTTCACTACAAAGATAAAATTGAGCAGAAATTTTTGAAGGGACCACTCATGTTAAAAATCCTAGGATTGCACAGAAAAAAATCCTTCAAAGATAAATTTTGTACGAGAAGGTAAATACTCAATTTTTTTCTTTGAGTTGACTTATGCAATGTGAACTTTTGTGGAATGTAGTGCATTATTGCAGTATTTATTGCACTATCCGACTATCCTTTAGGATTTCTATACTCTTTTATGTAAGGTTAGTTGAAGCGGAAAGTATTCCTTGACTCAACGAATCGTGGATTTAAATGGTGAAGTCTTATTACCGATCAGCATGCACTTATTGCACTTAGGTATGTATCTCAAAGCAAACTTGTGCTCGGTTTATAATTCTGGATTCGATTAAGCAATTAAGTTGCCCTGAATGAAACATTAACATGAATTCTGACGTTTTCAAATAATTCAAAAGTCACTGTAGCTCAAAGTAAACAATTTAAATTATTCATGTCATAATGAAGAAATATATTTAATGGGATGCAAAAGTGAAAAGCATTTTGTACATTTTTCGCATTTAGTAAGTTAGCACGTATATTCTGACGTCTACTTTTGACTTTCACCATAGGCTTTGTCAACGTGGAGAAAGTTTGACAGAAACATAGCATCGTGCTGGTAGCAAAATTTCCCTAAGAAGAATGACAAAACTTAAAGAAGCGTAATGACCTTGATTTGACTTGATAATAATAACTTGATAGCTACATAGTATCTCAAACTCACTATTCTGAAGCCAAGCCTATCAATTAAGAGCATGTGTAGTTTATTTGCGAAGTTTTCTTTTCATTTTCTGTTGCGTGGGTTGATCAATTACTCGATTCCGTGTTTATTAAATCAAGTAACTCGCTTGTAGTGTAAGCGGACTATATGTATGTAGTTCTCGATTTTATATTTTAGCTACAACAAAGCGTGGGTGGATTACATTAATATTTATACAAAATGCTTTTTAATTATGAAGAAAATCAGTCGTTTAGCCTTTGAAATAAGTCGACTCTTAGACGCAGCTTTTATTCTGAAACGGACGAATTGCTAAATAAACTTTGCTTTTGACGATGGGTGGTCAAACTTGACTGTTGTTTTTAAATTATTTTGATTAAAATGATGATAATCCACCAACGCACTTTGCCTGGAATGCCATTCTTATTGCACAGTCACTTACAAATTCAGAATGAAAGAAAGGATTAAAAATGCATTTATGAGGTGCTCAGGCTTTTTGAAAAAACATGTATTCAATTCAACTAGAAATATTTAAATTTTTGCTCTTCAAAGCACGAAATTAATAATATTATATACTGCATTTTGTTTCCTTTCAGTTCGACTTCCTCCAAAAAAAAGTTGCAACAGAAACTCCAAAAAAGCCTTTAAAATTGCATTGAAGCATTATTATATTTATAGGCATGCAGTTTTCATGTCGTTTCATCCATCCTCCCTCCATCAAAATACGCTTCCGATCAATGAAAACTTTCTCCCGGTCCATGGAGTTTCCCTGGAAAAACCTTCAACTTCCTATACTCTGTACGCATATGTTGCATAATGCATGAATGATTGATCAAATATTTAGATCCGGAGGTAGTTACCCAAGCGAAAGTCACCAGAGTTAGAGTTAGAGTTCCAAGAATTTGCATATTATTATTATTTCAGAAAATTTCGTTCAAATTTAAAATCCACTTTTAGCATAACAACTAGTACGGCCAGCAGTCTACGACTGCATTGATAATTTGAACGCCAGCAATATATGAAAGGTTAAAAAACAAATGGACAGGGGCTTGATTAAGCATAAACCGCAACGTACAAATCAGATGGATATTACTATTACCAACATTTTTGGAGATATNATATGACAACAAACAACTCCTTTTAGGTTTCGATTAACGCATACAGTATATTATGTTGAAAAAGCTGGTGAGGCAAGCCAAGGCAGGCGAGCGATCCCGTACCCTTGCTATCTTTCGACTTTGTCACTACGACTACGACTACATGCATGTTTCACCATGAATATTTTAGAATGAAATTTTGCGAGAAAAAATTGTGCTCTTGCAACAAAGTTTAATTTTTATTAATACTTTATTCCGCCTGACAAAAGAGGTCTTTCATGGTCCCCAATGATTTGAGTGTATGTATTACAATACAAAAGCGAGAGCACACAGCTCGACAACTTGACTTCACCCTCAAGAGCAGTCAGTAGTGTAGTGATAGTTAAGCACTTGTACGGGCATTATGGTAGGATCTCCCACTCACAATGCCAGTGACGACAGACTTTCACTTCATTTCTATGCTTCTGGTAGTGTGGCCTTGAAGAATACCAAACAGAGTAAAAATTGGGTCAGGCGCCCACTAGCAGATCCTTCTCGTACGAGAATGTCATAGTTAAGCGGTGTGCACGTCATAAAATATCATTTAATCTGTGGGTCATGAAAAACGTGTACCTAGTGCATCACTCTAAAATGCATGAAAAAGAAATTACAAGGAGAATGCAGAACAGAACCTTGAATGGGCTTTCTTTTTTCTTGTTTTCCGATGCTGCTTGCTGTCTTCATGCCTTTTCCCTTTGTTAAAAAATTCTCTGTCGGCACATTTTAACGTTTCATAAGTTCACGTCGGCTCTAATGTATGTAAGTACTGCTGAAAATTGCAAAGCGAGACGGAGGAAGAACAAAGTGATGTACAATCCAATTTGGTTCAAGTTCATTCAATGAGCCTTGCATGCTTGCTAGCTTGCTTACTCGGTGAAGCCCTCTGGAAGCACTTTCAGGATTCTGAATGCTTCCTCCCTTTTGCATTTATCGTATTTATGTATGCTAATACTATGTAAGGTCTTATCATGTCCTCCATTTAAGATTCAACACGTTAAGTTTAATATGATTTGAGTTTTCTCTATCCCTTTCTTTTTGAAGAAATGTAAACTGAGGCGTATTTTTTTCGTTGATTTCAATTTCCAGCTTCTTTCTCTCAGCAAGCTGCCTAAACCTGTTTTTCCGAAAATTGAACTTCAAAATGTATACAAAAATGTACACGAAGAGTATGAAACGTTTGTAGAATTATTTTTTCCTCGTATAGATTTTGGAAGCTTCTTCCATGTAATTTTTTGCATTTGCGAGAAACAAGACCAGAAAGCTGTTACATGGGGAATGAGGGTATGTTTGGTAGTCGCCAAGTGTATAGCCCAAATCGTAACTGAACCACTTAGCCCTTTGTCAGAAAAAGTCAAACATAAATCTTGCTTTCTGTCTAAAATACTTAGGCGCTCACTCTGAACTAGAAAAATGTTCATGCAGCTGAAAATCGATTTAAGGCTTTCCCCGATTAACTGTTTTTATTTTTCTGTACTGCTACTGCAATGCAATCTTCAGTTTAACGTATGCACGCACGAGCCTGTCCTTCATCATCGTTCCCTTCGCTGCAGTTCTCTGAAAAAATCATTTCCGGAAAGTTGTTTTCTCCAACCATAAAGTTAAATTTAATTTCACTTGGAAAATGAACATTAAATCTGCATTTGAAAAGTGTAATTTGATGTAGATCTCATCTTAAGAGATTAAAAGTTTTTCCAGTTATTGAATCCAAGTAATAATTTGATTTCGCCTACATACATCTTATTTAATTCTCATGAAAAAGTAATTGAAACGTTTGGTGAAAGCGGAGAGATTCATTGCAACCACTCCTTTTTCAATTTTAAATCCACATCTGCCACTAAAGTTTTCCCTCCTGCTTCGAATGTAATGTAAATGTAATACAAGCTTCAATGCATGAAAGATTTATGGGTAATTTTTTTGCATGAAAAGTGTCAACAGAAAAAAGTTTTAAGCATGCCAGCGTGTGTATTTCAATGAAAATCTGCTATAGCCACGGTAATTTTCACTTTACGGGAAAAAACATGAACTGAATGTGAATGCAAAGATCGCATCATACCACCACCACCACCGCCTCTTTCCACCATCATCTTTGCAAGTTAAAACATTTACATCCATCCATTCTGCAAACCACAAGGCACAGCTGAAGCGTTTACATTTAAACAAAAAAGTGTATTAGCCTCCTCTCTGGTAAAACTCATCTTGACAGCCGGAGACAAATTCTAAAAGGCTATTTGGGGAAATGTCATCCGACATGATATCACTGACAAAAAGGAAATTCTTAAAGAGAAATATATTTCTCAATGTGCAAATGCTGGTTCTCAGAAGATCAGTTTTCCGTTACTCACAGGGGAAGCCAAAGGGCTCAGAGATAACGCACTTGTTTTCCCTAAAAACCTACGGACTACGAAGCAGCTAGCTCCACACAGCAGCATCTATGTACTTTCCATAATATTAGATATTCAGGAAAGACAGAAAGTATTTACTGTTGGACGACAAATGTGCAAAGGAAGGAAAAAAGTGGGCCGCTTGAATTCAGAACTGGAAGTTTCTGCGATTCCGGATGATGCGAGTTGTAGGTATGGTATGGTTGGTGTGGTACATGAAAAATTTTTTAGACTTGTGGATGTCTGCCTTTTCAAACGAATAATACTGCTGCTGCTACTACTCCATTTGAAGAAAGTTTTACAGGAAACGGCTGTATGACGGCTGGCAAAAACAAACTTTAAAAAATATAATTCCACGCGTGGAAAATGCTTTTACTTGAAGGAAGATAAAGAGATAGGTAGCACTAAACCAAACCACCACCTTTTTTGTGGAATTTTTAGGTACTACATACAATCAACAATAATATATTATTTGCCTGTCACATGGAAAGTGCATTTCGTAAATTGAATTATGTAACTGCTTTTATGATATGTTGAACACGAAATTGGAAGGAACCACCTACTTTCACATTTTCTAGAGTACACCCTCATTTCATGAAATAATGCGGTGGATAGGATCGGATGGTATCTAGAATCAATTTTAGACATATTCTCATGCTTGCCATGCCATGCATGCAGGTTTACAGTTTACATAGAAATCACTCAGGTTAATGCAAGACTTTAAAATTTGTTTACTGGTGCTTTCGGCTGGCCATGAATATGAACTGGTTTTAGTTTTTCCGCAGTGGATGGATAGTGGAAAAGCATAGGATTAAAATTTATATGGGGTAAGGTGAGCCCAGCTAGTAATAGTATACATGTGGGGTATACGTATTCTTTATCTTATCATGCTGTAACTGTCAAAGGGTTAACAAATCAAGTGAAACAAGCCACTTAAATAGTAAGAAACAGATATGGCATGGCATCTTCTTTTCCCATATATATCTCTTGCTGACAGCTGACACAGTAAACACGACTAGTCGTCAAGAGCTTTACATAAGTACACAAATAAAAACTTTTTCCAATAGTGAACTACCTACATAACTAAGCCTGGCCTGGCCTTGCATTGGTTGGCTTCGTGTTGCCTTGCCTTGCTTGCCGCCACATCTTATAGAGAAATACATCTTTCAGCCAGCCATACTTTACACTTGAGAAAATATGGAGAGAAAGCTGGAGAAAAATAAACTGACGGTAGCAAATTGATCTCCTAAAATATATTATCTTATTTTACTTTATCTTTTTTCATGACTCAATAATGTGATACATGAAGCAAACAAGAAGAAAAACTGCTCTAATGCATTCACTACTACTCAATGTTTGCACCAATTCATTGGGAATATGTACAAGCAGTAAAAAACGGCAGGAGATTGTGTGTCTGATTGATTGATACTGCCTGCCAAATATATGGACTTTCCAGCGAGGAGAACAGATACATCGTGTACACCATAGGGTGTCCATGTTACTCACGTCACTACGATCCAATTCTTCCATCTTTCTCCGTTTCTTTTTTGCATTTCATGATAATCTTGTTGTTGTGTTACATACATTTTTAAAGAGGAAAGGACAAGCAAATCTACCCCCACTCACTATCAACTATATAATATGGTTCTGCAATAGCTGTAAAAATAAATGATTGCCTGTAGTTCGTATGTAAAAAAGCTGGAATTTAAATTTGGAAATGCTTAATCATGCATGCAAAAACATTTCTTACGCGACTTATGTAGCTCAATTTAGCACTCTTTGCCCTTGAACATGACAAGGAAAATCTCCAAGTCAATTAATTTGCTGCATATGTATTAGAGAAAAGAGGAGTCTGTGACTTTTACCAGCGGCCGATTACCAGCGACCTATTACCGGTGACTTATTACCAGCGAGATTGATTACCAGACAGTCTAATTACCGGTTATATTATATTGCCAGCAAATATGTATGAAATTATTTCACGATGTAGAAGCTTGTCATTTTCAAAATGAACCTTCAATTATGCGACTAAAAACCGTATAATATTTATGATAGTGCGGAAAAAGCGTGCTAAAGAAATCCTTACAATTCCATCAATAAGGTGCTAATTTGATCACCGCAATAAGATTTTGCTAAAGGGAAATCATTTTATTACAGAAATATTTTACTAACGAACTAAAATATTAAATAATTAAAACATAGTGTGATCACTGCTCATAAATATTATGATCATGAATTTGTACGCATAAAACCATACTGAAAAGAATCCTAAGTTTGGAACCATAAAATTGGTCATTTCTTCGTATTATATATTCGATAAGCCAAGAGATGCCAATTGCTCGATAACAGAGAATTGCGTCGTTCCATAATCTGCAACTAGCATAATTGAAGCATCACTGACAATAACGTACTTCTACATCATAAAATCGTTTCAAAAATTTTAGCTGGTAAATTAATATAGCCGGTAATTGGGGTGGCTGGTAATCAATCTCTCCGGTAATAAGTCACCGGTAATAGGTCGCTGGTAATCGGCCGCTGGTAAAAGTCCCGCTCCCAAATGTATCGTATCATTAAAAAACGGAGAGGTACAATGTATGTGTGTATATCTATGTCCTATTATTATTTTTTTGTATTGATGATTTTCCCCTTACAATTCGCTTCGTATGTTTTATTGTCCTCCCTCTCTTCATGAACAGGTAATACTGCCTACCTAAACCTGAGTAATTTTCATTTGCTCAAACTTACATAAATATCAAGATAGACATGGTTGTGATTTGGAGCGCTCATCAGTAATTTTTTTATAACTATTATGCATGTATTGTATGTTGTCCTGCTCATCCAACGGCAACTAAAGCCAGTAGTTTAATATTAGCGTTATACTCATGCTTACTTAGATGTACAGTAGGTATGCCCAGAAATTTGTGAAGTTTCTTCATTCCTAAAGCTATCATATTCAATAGAAAAAAACACAGTAAAAAACTAAAGCCGAAACTATAACTACATACCTACACCTCCCTCACCGCAAAAAGCACTGTCTCATCAAATCATCATTCTCCGTTTACGAGTGGCATGCAACGTGGATAATTTCGTAAGAAAACGTGATGCTCGGATTTTATTGCTATTTTTGATGGAATACATGTAATATTATGAGAGCAATATTATGAAGAAAAATTGGATTTAAGGTAAATGGAACTACAGAAGAAGAAAAAGATATGCATGCATATAGTAGGTCTTGGTCTTGTTGCGGTGGTTTGTTCTCGGTACAAATTACCATGATGATGACATGGCAATGGCTTCCATCGGAAGTCGTTGGAGTTTTAGTTGCGGTGCAAAATTTGTAGCCTCGCAACTCAATAGCATTATTTTCTGCCTCTGACATTGACAACGAACTGCTGGTGGATTTGTTTTTGGAATATTGTAATTTTGGAATAAGTAGGTTCATAGTTTGTTATTTGTTACTGTCCACAACCATGATGCGCTGTTACTCTTGCAGTGCAGTTCATGCATGCATTCAATTTTCTTTTCTCAACCCATGTGATTTTTTTCCTGGGAACGCATGCATTTTCCTCTGAGATCTATAAGATTATAAGATTGTTTCACAGATTAAGAAGCAGGAATGAATGACACATGCATGCTGATCTATATTTATTTTGAAGGAGGAAAATGCTATGAAGCGATTATGATAATTTGCTAATATGTGGTTCACATCGAAATCGAGCCGTGTGGGTGTATGTACGTGTTGCTGTTCTTGAGGTTGTTTTTCATTTTTCGAAAAGAATAAAATAGAAACGTGAAGTGGACTGGAATGTGATGTGGTGATGATGATGATTGTTGAAGGAAGTCAAGTCAGTAATTTTAATGATGAAATACACTTGGTGGCCTTCGTCACTTGGAGAGCGATGAAGCGTGCTTTTCAATCTTTCTGAAACTGAATGTGTCTTTTTGACGATGCCTATTTGGTACGTGAATTAGAAGTTGCGGGCGAGTTCTTTCTTGCGTTTGTTTTTATTTAGGTTAAGGAGAATGGTGGAGATATTGAAATGCAGGAGAAAGGAAGAACTTTCCAGATGGACGGACGAGTGTCCTTCATCATTAATGGATGCTTTCCCCATTTTTTTGAACTCTACATGTATTATTAGGATCATGCTAAGCGTAAGCTGTGCGTAGATACAAATGTTTTCCTGGTATGTGTGGTCCCGTCCGTCCGTACATCCGTCCGCGCGATAATTTAAGAACGAAATCTCCTTCGACCGTTAAAAACCGTTAAAAGTTTCAAAATTGTGAAGCTTAAGTGCGGAATGCTTATGCAGG